>JAHIAM010002070.1:0-34049 GCA_021605205.1 Aegilops longissima | reverse complement strand
ATGGATCTCCAAGAGACCATTGTATTGAGAATCAAACGAGAGAGAGGAAGCCATCTAGATACTAACTACGGATTCAAGGTTGATACGCTCCATCGTATTCTACTTTTCCAAACATTTTTGCCCTTGTTTTGGATACTAACTTGCATCATTTGAATGGAACTAACCTGATCGACGCTGTTTTCAGCAGAATTGCTATGGTGTTATTTTTTTGCAGAAATAAAATTCTCTAATGACCTAAAACTTCATGGAGAATATTTTTGAAATAATAAAATATCGGCGAAAGAATCAAGGCCTCGGGCCACACCGTCCATGAGTGTGGGGGCGCCACCTCGGGCGCCGCCTCGCCTCGTGCCCTCCCTGTGCTCCATCAACCTCAACTCCAACTCCATATATTCGTGTTCGGAGAAAAAATCAAGGAGAAGGATTCATCGCTTATATAACACGGAGGCCGCCAAGCCCTAAGCTCTCCGGGAGGGCTGATCCGAGTCCGCTGGGCTCGAGAGGGGAATCCATCGCCATCGTCATCATCAACCTTCCTCCATCACCAATTTCATGATGCTCACTGCGGCGTGAGTAATTCCATCGAGACTTCACCGACGGTGATGGGTTGGATGAGATTTACCATGTAACCGAAGTTAGTTTTGTTAGGGTTTGATCCCTAGTATCCACTATGTTCAAATTGATGTTGCTATGACTTTGCTATGCATAATGCTTGTCACTAGGGCCGAGTGCCATGATTTCAGATCTGAACCTATTATGTGTTATGATCTGTTAACTCCAAGTGACAATAATCGGGACCACTACCGGTGATGATCGTAGTTTCAGGAGTTCATGTATTCACTAAGTGTTAATGATTTGGTTCGGTACTCTATTAAAAGGAGGCCTTAATATCCCTTAGTTTCCAATAGGACTCTGATACGCCTCCAACGTATCTATAATTTTTTATTGTTCCGTGCTATATTATATTCTGTTTTGGACATTATTGGGCTTCATTATACACTTATATATCATTTTTGGGACTAACCTATTAACCGGAGGCCCAGCCCAGAATTGTTGTTTTTTATTTATTTCAGAGTTTCGCAGAAAAAGAATATCAAATGGAGTCCAAATGGAATGAAACCTTCGGGAACGTTATTTTCGAACTAACGTGATCCGAGGACTGGACCCTACGCCAAGACATCAACCAGAAGGCACGAGGTAGGTGCGCCTTACCCCCCCAAGCGCCGCCTCCACTCGTGGCCCCATGTTGCTCCACAATCGACATACTTCTTCCTCCTATATATACCCACGTATCCTCAAACTACTAGATACGGAGCCAAAACCTAATTCCACCGCCGAACCTTCCTGCACCTGTGAGATCCCATCTTGGGGCCTTTTCCTCCGAGTTCACTGAGGGGGCATCGATCACGGAGGGCTTCTACATCAACACCATAGCCTCTCCGATGATGTGTGAGTAGTTTACTGCAGACCTTCGGGTCCATAGTTATTAGCTAGATGGCTTCTTCTCTTTTTGGATCTCAATACAATGTTCTCCCTTCTCTTGTGGAGATCTATTCGATGTAATATTCTTTTGCAATGTGTTTGTTGAGACCCATTTAATTGTTGGTTTATGATCAAGTTTATCTATGAACAATATTTGAATCTTCTCTGAATTCTTTTATGTATGATTGGTTATCTTTGCAAGTCTCTTTGAATTATTAGTTTGGTTTAGCCTACTAGATTGATCTTTCTTGCAACGGGAGAAGTGCTTAGCTTTTGGGTTCAATCTTTATGTGTCCTTTCCAAAGGATGTAGGGGAGCAAGGCACGATTGTATTGTTGCCATCGAGGATAACAAGATGGGGTTTATATCATATTGCATGAGTTTATCCTCTACATCATGTCATCTTACTTAAAGTGTTACTCTGTTCTTTTGAACTTAATACTCTAGATGCATGCCTGGATAGCGGTCGATGTGTGGAGTAATAGTAGTAGATGCAGGTAGGTGATACGTCCATTTTGCATCATTCTTTATATCAATATTTATCGCATTATGGGCTGTTATTTCACATTATGTCACAATACTTATGGCTATTCTCTTTTATTTTACAAGGTTTACATGAAGAGGAGAATGCCGACACCGGAATTCGGCTAGAAAAGGAGCAAATATTGAGACCTATTCAGCGTAACTCCAAAAGTCCTGAAACTCCACGGAATATCTTAAAATAAATAAAGAAAAATCATCGCTAAAGATGAAGGCCAGGGGCCCACACCGCTCACGAGGTGGGGGCGGCCTCTCGGGCGCGCCTCACCTCGTGGCCCCCGGTGGCTCTCCGACGCCCATCTTCTCCTATATGAAGTCTTTCATCAAGAAAAAAATAATAAGCAACCTTTCGGGACGAGACTACCGAACGAGGCGTAACCTTGGGGAACCATCTAGGGCTCCCGCAGAGCTGTTTCCGGGGACATTTTCTCCGGAGGGGGAAATCATCACCATCATCATCACCAAGCTCCTCTCATCGGAGAGGGCAATCTCCATCAACATCTTCACCAGCACCATCTCCTCTCAAAACCCTAGTTCATCTCTTTGTATCCAATTCTTGTCTCCAAGTCCGGATTGGTGCTAATAGGTTGCTAGTAGTGTTGATTACTCCTTGTAGTTGATGCTAATTGGTTTATTTGGTGGAAGATCATATGTTCAGATCCTTTATGCATATTATTACCCTCCGATTATGAACATGAGTATGCTTTGTGAGTAGTTACGCTTTGTTCCTCGAGGACAAGGGAGAAGTCTTGCTATTAGTAGTCATGTGAATTTGGTATTCGCTCGATATTTTGATGAGATGGATGTTGTCTAGCCTCTAGTGGTGTTATGTGAACGTCGACTACATAACACTTCACCATTATTTGGGCCTAGAGGAAGGCATTGGGAAGTAATAAGTAGATGATGGGTTTCTAGAGTGACGTAAGCTTAAACCCTAGTTTATGTGTTGCTTCGAAGGGGCTGATTTGGATCCATATGTTTCATCCTATGGTTAGGTTTACCTTAATACTTTTGTTGTAGTTATGATGCTTGCAATATAGGTTAATCATAAGTGGGATGCTTGTTCAAGTAAGAACAGCACCCAAGCACCGTCCACCCACATATCAAATTATCAAAGTACCTAACGCGAATCATATGAACGTGATGAAAACTAGCTTGACGATATTCCCATGTGTCCTCGAGCGCTTTTCCTATTATAAGAGTTTGTCCAGGATTTTCCTTTACTAAAAAGGATTGGGCCACCTTGCTGCACTTTATTTACTCTTGTTACTTGTTGCTCGTTACAATTTATCTTATCACAAAACTATCTCGTTACCACTTATTTCAAGATTTGCAGAGAATACCTTGCTGAAAACCGCTTATCATTTCCTTCGCCCTCTGGGTTCGACACTCTTACTTATCGAAGGACTACGATATATCCCCTATACTTATGGGTCATCAAGACTTTTTCCGCCGCTGCCGGGAGCGAGCGCCTTTGGTAGGTGGAATTTGGTAAGGAAAATTTATATAGTGTGCTGAAATTTACTCGTCACTTGTTACTATGGAAAGTAATTCTCCGAGGGGCTTGTTCGGGTATCTTCACCCCGTCCAAGAGAGCATAGAGTTTCTCCTCAACCCATCGAACCTATTGAAAATGAAACTCCTTTTGAATTTCCTTCGGTATGATGGAAAACTGCTAGCTAATCCTTTTACAGAGATGGAACAAAGCATCCTGATGAGCACTTAATATATGTGGATGAAGTTTGTGGATTATTTAATATTGCATGTATACCCGATGACGTTGCTAAAAAGCAGGTCTTCCCTTTATCTTTGAAGGGAGACGCATTGACATGGTATAGGCTATGTGATGATACGAGATCATGGAACTATAAAAGATTGAAATTGGAATTTCATCAAAAGTATTACCCTAAGCATCTTGTTCACCCTGATCGCAATTATATATATAATTTTTGGCCTCGCGAAGGAGAAAGCATCTCTCAAGCTTGGGGGAGGCTTAAATCAATGTTATATTCATGCCGCAATCATGAGCTCCCAAGAGAAATAATTATTCAAAGTTTTTATGCTCGGCTTTGTGATAACAATCGCACCATGCTCGATACTTTGTGTCGGCTCTTTTATGATGAAGACTATTGAATTCAGATGGAATTTATTGGATAGAATTAAACACAACTCTGAAGATTGGGACTCGACGAAGGTAAGGAGTCAAGTATGACACCTAAGTTCGATTGTGTTAAATCTTTAATGGATACCGATATTTTCCGTAAGTTTAGCACTAAATATGGACTTGACTCGAGATAGTAGCTTCTTTCTCGTGAATCTTTGCTACTTATGTTGATCTCCCAAGGAGAAGTGGTTTAAATATCATCCTCCCATAGAAGTAAAAGTAGCTGCACCTATTAAACTTGAAGAAAAGACTGTCACTTATAATGATCCTATTGTTCCTACCTCTTATGTTAAGAAACCACCTTTCCTCGTTAGAATAAAGGATCATGCTAAAGCTTCAATCGTGAGTTCGTAAAAGCAATATTAGAACTTATACACCTTCTGAGCAAGTCAAAGTAGAACCTAATATTGCTATTGTTAAAGATCTCCTGTATGATAATATTGATGGGCATGTTATTCAATACTGTGGTGAATCTGCTAGAATTGCTAAACCCGCGCTAAAGATAAACATAGACCTGTGGTAGGCGTGCTCGTTATTTCTATTAAAATAGGAGATCATTGTTATCATGGCTTATGTGATATGGGTGCTAGTGCTAGTGTTATACCTTATGATTTATATAAAGAAATTAAGCATGAAATTGCACTCGCTGAGTTAGAAGAAATTGATATCACAATTAAACTTGCCAATAGAGATATTATTTCACCAAGGGAATTGTTAGAGATGTTGAAGTCTTGTGTGGAAAACTAAATATCCTGCTGATTTTCTTGTTCTCGCCTCCACAAGATAGCTTTTGTCCCATTATATTTGGTAGACCCTTTTTGAACACTATTAATGCTAAGATAGATTGCAAAAAGAATGTTGTTACTATTGGCTTGGATGATATGATTCATGAGTATAATTTCCGTAAATTTAGTAAACAACATCGTGAGGAAGAATTGCCTAGTAAGGATGAAATCATTGGTCTTGCTTCTATTGCCGCATTCTCCTAGTGATCCTTTAGAACACTATTTGCTAGACCATGAAAATGATATGTTCATGAATGAAAGAAGGAAATAGATGAAGTATTCTTTAAACAGGAACATATTCTGCAACACAATTTGCCTGTTGAAATCCTAGGGGATCCCCCTCCACCCAA
Organism: Aegilops longissima; assembly: GCA_021605205.1. Lineage (NCBI taxonomy): Eukaryota > Viridiplantae > Streptophyta > Magnoliopsida > Poales > Poaceae > Aegilops > Aegilops longissima. Next base: position 28,728 of record JAHIAM010002070.1, on the reverse strand, counting down.
GGGTGATCCCGTGTTTGCGCTTAAACCGTCGCCTGATAATATTAAATATGCTTATCTTGATGAAAAGAAAATATATCATGTTATTATTAGTGCTAACCTTTCAGAGCATGAAGAAGAAAGATTATTGAAAACTCAAGAAGCACCGTGGCACTATTGGATATACTCTTGATGATCTTAAGGGCATTAGTCCCACTCTATGTCAACATAAAATAATTTGCAGCGGATGCCAAACCAGTTCGTGATCCTCAACGATGTTTGAATCCTAAAATGAAAGAAGTGGTAAGAAAAGAAATACTCAAGCTTCGGAGGCAGTATAATTTATCCCGCTGTTGATAGTCGTGGGTAAGTCCTGTCCATTGTGTCCCTAAGAAGGGATGTATTATATTGTCCCTAATGATAAAGATGAATTGATCCCGCAAAGAATTATCACAGGTTATAGGATGGTAATTGATTTCCGCAAATTAAATAAAGCTACTAAGAAAGATCATTACCCCTTGCCTTTTATTGATCAAATGCTATAAAGATTATGCAAACATACACATTATTGCTTTCTAGATGGTTATTCTGGTTTCTCTCAAATACCTGTGTCGGCTAAAGATCAATCAAAGACTACTTTTACTTGCCCTTTTGGTACTTTTGCTTATAGACGTATGCCTTTTGGTTTATGTAATGCACCTGCTACCTTTCAAAGATGCATGATGGCTATATTCTCTGATTTTCGTGAAAATTTTTGTGAGGTTTTCATGGACGATTTTTCGTCTGTGGTTCCTCTTTTGATGATTGCTTGAGCAATCTTGATCGATTTTCGCAGAGATGTGAAGAAACTAATCTTGTCTTGAATTGGGAAAAGTACCACTTTATGGTTAATGAAGGTATTGTCTTGGGGCACAAAGTTTCTGAAAGAGGTATTGAAGTTGATAAAGCCAAGGTTGCTGCTATTGAAAAGATGCCATGTCCCAAGGACATCAAAGGTATAAGAAGTTTCCTTGGTCACGCCGGATTTTATAGGAGATTCATTAAGGACTTCTCAAAAATTTCTCGCCTCGACTAATTTATTACAAAAAGATGTACCATTTGTCTTTCATGATGATTGTGTAGAAGCATTTGAAATACTTAAGAATGCATTAGTCTCTGCACCGTTGTTCAGCCACCGATTGAATTTACCCTTTGAAATTATGTGTGATGCTAGTGATTATGATGTAGGTGCTGTTCTAGGGCAAAGAGTTGATAAGAAATTAAATGTATCCATTATGCTAGTAAGACTCTCGACAATGCTCAAAGAAATTATGCTACTACCGAAAAGGAACTTTTAGCGCTTGTATTTGCTTGTGATAAATTCAGACCCTATATTGTTGATTCTAAAGTAACTATTCCCACTGATCATGCTGCTATTAAATATCTTATGGAAAAGAAGGATGCAAAACCTAGACTTATTAGATGGGTTCTCTTGCTGTAAGAATTTGATTTGCATATTGTTGATAGAAAAGGAGCTGAGAACCCCGTTGTAGATAACTTATCTAGGTTAGAGAATGTTCTTGATGACCCACTACCTATTGATGATAGCTTCCCTGATGAACAATTAAATGTCATAAGCACTTCTCGTAGCACTCCATGGTATGCTGATTATGCTAATTATATTGTTGCTAAATTTATACCACCTAGCTTCACATACCAACAAAAGAAAAAAATATGATTTATGACATTACTTTTGGGATGACCCACATCTTTATAAAGAAGGAGTAGATGGTGTTATTAGACGCCAGTGCTCGAGCATTAACAGAACAAATCCTACGCAAGTGTCACCGAGGGAGTCCTGGACTAGGGGTGTCCTGGATAGTTTAACTATCATCTTTGGCCGACTCCTAGACTATGAAGATACAAGATTGAAGACTTTGTCCCGTGTCCCGATGGGACTTTCCTTGGCATGGAAGGCAAGCTTGGCGATATTAATATGTAGATCTCCTACCATTGTAACCGACTGCGGTAACCCTAATCCTATCCGTGTCTATATAAACCGGAGGGTTTTAGTCCGTGAGGATCTAACAACACTCATACCATAGGCTAGCTTCTAGGGTTTAGCCTCTCGATCTCGTGGTAGATCTACTCTTGTAATACCCATATCATCAATATTAATCAAGCAGAGTAGGGTATTACCTCCGCCGAGAGGGCCCGAACCGGTAAAACATCGTGTCCCTCACTATCGAATTGCACTTTGCCATCTGCCATGGCGATGGCAAAGGCATGTTCGGCGGATGGCAAGGCTTTGCCATCACCAGCGATGGCAAACAGGTCGCCCTCAAACCTCGCCGGAAGGCTTCTTTGCCATCTGGTTGCTGATGGCAAGAGCTCGTGGCTTTGCCATCTCGCCGGCTGATGGCAAGAGTCGTGGCTTTGCCATCTCGCTAGCCGATGGCAAAGCCTCTTAACGGGTTAGCTCCGTCAGAGGTTAATCGGCATACTTTGCCATCACCAATAGATGGCAAGGTTGCAGTTTTTGCCATCACCACCGATGGCAAAGGTTGCAGTTTCTTTTGCCATCAGCCAGCAGATGGCAAGGTTGCAGAGTTTTTGCCATCAGTGCAGCAGATGGCAAGGTTGCAGTTTTTGCCATCCGCCAAACAGATGGCAAGGTTGCAGCTCTTTGCCATCTGCCACCGATGGTAAAGTTTTTGCCATCTCGCCAACAGATGGCAAAGTGACTATATTGCCCCATTTAATTTTGTTTTTCTTATATCAATTCATTTTCACAGAAATCAAACACAAATATATTTATATGACCAATATAGCATATTCAACACATATTACTAATAGTCATGAACACATATGTATCCAACACATGTTACCAATAGTAGCAAGTTTCATCCGATAAATACATAGTTTCATCAATATTACACAGCTTCATCCATAGGTAGCAAGTTTCACAAGGTCAAAACAAAACTAAATACAAGCACTCCATCAACCCAAGCTTCCATGATCTTAAGCAAATCAGAAATGGGAAAGAAGAAAGTTAGAAGAAGAAGATTATTATGATGCAACTAAAATGTGAAGATTATTATGATGCAACTTATATATGTAAAATAGGTCATTTTGGAGCTAAGTATGGTTATTATGTCATTTTGAGCATACTATAACGACACACTACTGTGCATCTTATGCCCATTTTATTCCCCGCCAATCTATAGTCATATTTCTCCTGCTTATATGTACTAAGGCCCTCTCTTTGTATGAGTGACCCTATACCTTATTCACAAGAATATATATAGGTGAAGCACACACTGCTGCAAACAAAGATTATGCAAGCACACTAAGTCATTTTGAAGCTAGCTACATATTAAGTCATTTTGAAGGAAACAATGCTAAGTATAGGTCATTTTAGAGCTATCCTAGGTTAAATACGTCATTTTGGAGCTAATTGCTTATTATGTAATTTTGAACTAGCTACATATTAAGTCATTTTGGAGGAAAAATGCTAAGTATAGGTCATTTTAGAGCTAGCCTAGGTTGAATAGGTCATTTTGAAGCTAAGTAAGGTTATTATGTCATTTTGGAGCTACCTACATATGAAGTCATTTAGGACCTAAAATATGTCATTTCTAAGCATACTATATCATTTTAGAGCTAGCTACATATTAAGTCTTTTTTGAGGAAAAGATGCTAAGTATAGGTCATTTTAGAGCTATCCTAGGTTAAATAGGTCATTTTGATGCTAGCTAAGCATATTAAGTCATTTTGAAGGAAACAATGCTAAGTATAGGTCATTTTAGAGCTATCCTAGGTTAAATAGGTCATTTTGGAGCTAATTGCTTATTATGTAATTTTGAACTAGCTACATATTAAGTCATTTTGGAGGAAAAATGCTAAGTATAGTTCATTTTAGAGCTAGCCTAGGTTGAATAGGTCATTTTGAAGCTAAGTAAGGTTATTATGTCATTTTGGAGCTACCTAAGCATATGAAGTCATTTAGGACCTAAAATATGTCATTTCTAAGCATACTATATCATTTTAGAGCTAGCTACATATTAAGTCTTTTTGAGGAAAAGATGCTAAGTATAGGTCATTTTAGAGCTATCCTAGGTTAAATAGGTCATTTTTATGCTAGCTAAGCATATTTAGTCATTTTGAAGGAAACAATGCTAAGTATAGGTCATTTTAGAGCTATCCTAGGTTAAATAGGTCATTTTGGAGCTAATTGCTTATTATGTAATTTTGAACTAGCTACATATTAAGTCATTTTGGAGGAAAAATGCTAAGTATAGGTCATTTTAGAGCTAGCCTAGGTTGAATAGGTCATTTTGAAGCTAAGTAAGGTTATTATGTCATTTTGGAGCTACCTACGCATATGAAGTCATTTAGGACCTAAAATATGTCATTTGTTACATACTATATCATTTTAGAGCTAGCTACATATTAAGTCTTTTTTGAGGAAAAGATGCTAAGTATAGGTCATTTTAGAGCTATCCTAGGTTAAATAGGTCATTTTTATGCTAGCTAAGCATATTAAGTTATTTTGAAGGAAACAATGCTAAGTATAGGTCATTTTAGAGCTATCCTAGGTTAAATAGGTCATTTTGGAGCTAATTAAGCTTATTATGTAATTTTTGAACTAGCTACATATTAAGTCATTTTGGAGGAAAAATGCTAAGTATAGTTCATTTTAGAGCTAGCCTAGGTTGAATAGGTCATTTTGAAGCTAAGTAAGGTTATTATGTCATTTTGGAGCTAGCTAAGCATATGAAGTCATTTAGGACCTAAAATATGTCATTTCTTAAGCATACTATATCATTTTAGAGCTAGCTAAGTATATTAAGTCTTTTTTGAGGAAAAGATGCTAAGTATAGGTCATTTTAGAGCTATCCTAGGTTAAATAGGTCATTTTTATGCTAGCTAAGCATATTAAGTCATTTTGAAGGAAACAATGCTAAGTATAGGTCATTTTAGAGCTATCCTAGGTTAAATAGGTCATTTTGGAGCTAATTGCTTATTATGTAATTTTGAACTAGCTACATATTAAGTCATTTTGGAGGAAAAATGCTAAGTATAGGTCATTTTAGAGCTAGCCTAGGTTGAATAGGTCATTTTGAAGCTAAGTAAGGTTATTATGTCATTTTGGAGCTAGCTAAGCATATGAAGTCATTTAGGACCTAAAATATGTCATTTCTTAAGCATACTATATCATTTTAGAGCTAGCTACATATTAAGTCTTTTTGAGGAAAAGATGCTAAGTATAGGTCATTTTAGAGCTATCCTAGGTTAAATAGGTCATTTTATGCTAGCTACATATTAAGTCATTTTGGAGGAAAATGCTAAGTATAGGTCATTTTTATGCTAGCTAAGCATATTAAGTCATTTTTGAGCTAGGTAAGCATATTGAGTCATTTTGAGGAAAAATGCTAAGTATATGATTATGTCGCTAGTATCCATATGGCGAGAACCCGGCCGACATGACTAGTCATAGAACCAAGGTGGCACAAACGCATGTGGACAGTATACATGACCAAAGAATGCACGTGTCGGTCATCAGAAAGTGTAACCAAGTCGAGTAAGCTACAAGGACTTCGGTGATACACCGCGTGACATTTCCTGTAGGGATGCATACAGAGCAAAGAAGGACACATGCCGGTCAATCCATGTGTTCCGAGCAAGAGCTAACTACCATGGCTCAAAGGAAGCACTAGGAGGCATTTCCTATATGGAAGGCTACCAAAGGCACACGACTAGGTGTCGAATCCCACACATACAATGCATTTCAAACATACACACATTATGCACGATATGTCTAGATATATACAACATGGCATCACAACAAAACTCTATTAAGCAAAACACTTGGGACACTTACCGTCATCACGGAGGTGTAGGTGTAGGTGTAGGTGTAGGACCGGTCAGCGCCAAAGGCGCATTTGAGAAGGATCGGTCGATGCTTGTCGGGAGTTACGCTGCACCAAAGATTATTTCCAATGTATCGTTAGCATGATGCAACTCAAATGTGAAGACTAGTAACTAATGACCGCTCAAATGAAACTCACCGTGTTCACGGAGCAATGACCGCATCGGCGAGGGTCCGCCGTTTTCTCGCACATGGACTGCACATTTGGTTTTGACGAGTCACCATATTAGTTACTAATGAAAGGAACATTGCATGCATGATTTAGCTAATATGCGAAGAAACTTACCACGAAGAGCTCGTGACATGGCCCGTTAGCCAAGTCGCTCCTTCCTCTCCTCCTCCAACAGCCTAGCCGCCCTCTCCTCATTCTCCTCCCCTCTCCTCCGCTTAGCGTCCCTCTCCGCCAACCGCCGTCCTCTCCTCAAAAGCAGCCTGGTCTTCACTCTCTCGCCTCAATAGCAGCCTGCAACACCACTCGTTAGCATTGTAATCATCGACGACCGCAAACACAATGTAATGGAGGAAAGGCTATCGAGTCCAGATAATTAATAAACCTGAATTCGATTTCCACCGGTCAGAACGACGCGGTATCTCGTGATCGAGCTGGTCTGGGCGCTTGATTCATGGAGAGTGCTACTACAACGACGTCCATTACCAATGGCTAACGAGCCATGGGACCTCCCGCCACCAGATATCATCACCAGCTCGATCAAGAGGCCGCTCGTTAAAGTCCGCCCTTTCTCGCCTTTCCCTCGCTTAACGATCGCACCATCTTGTGGTGGGAGGCCTCGCTGTGAAGTTGTTTGCATTTTCGAGGTCGACTCAGAGAATGCCTTGGCCTTCTTGTACGGTGCAATATTGACATGCCATAGAGGTTTAACAGCTCGCAATCGAGCCTTGTTGTGTTTTGACTAAAAGAGAGGAACAGAGTATTAGTTAAGGACTCAAGCTAGCACAAAGAATGAATTTGCATGAATCATGAAGCAAACCACACATACCCAGCTTTTCCCTGCACTCCATGTAGGTCGACGCTGCCTAGATGGTGTGGCACACCTTTCATTTTGAAACGCTTCTCCTTTGCTATGTTGTGGGCGACGCGCCATTGGGGAGAGCACCACTCATCCACCAACACCTCCCAGCAGTCCATCTTGTCCGCGACACCATCTCGGAGGCACCTAAGTTAAGCAAGAGAAATTTGAGCGCCACGCCATTTAATCAAATCAAGGAAACTAAGTACAAGGCCTTAAGAATAGGTAATTACCTTCATGTACTTCTCCTTACTCAGATACTTGTCCCGCACTTCTTTTTCTCCTCCTAATACCAACAGGCTAAGTAGTCTCGAACAGCCTACGCCCGAGCCTCGCAGCCGAAAGTTTCCAAGTAGGCGCCTGCACTCAAGGCCGATAACCCGAGCCGCCTCCTCCTCGTCCCTCAAAGACACCAGAGAAGGTCTGCAATCAAACAAGAAAACACGGATTAGAAGGTCTGCAATCAAACAAGAAAACACATGTAGAAGGTATGCAATCAAAGAAGAAAACACAACGTAAATGGCAAAGGAGAAATTACCCAAAACGTGGCGATCACAATGTCGGCCACCGTGTCGCACTCGACATCGCTGACCCTATGCTCTCCGCGGGCCGGGCAGCCAAGTAGTGCTCCTGGTCATTCCTAGCTCGAACCCGCCTCACCGGCAACGTGACTCCACCCGGGAAGCATCTGCATAAATCACACCAAGGACAAGAGTTAGCTCATGGACACCATCTTCGTGTGTCCAAGAACTTCAGATGACAAGGCCAACGATTAGATATTCAAGAAAGGTCAAGGCAAAAGGTTAAAAAAGAGTAAATGCACTTACTTCTCCCCGTTAGGCGCAATCAACCACCTCGGTCGGGGTCGCTGGGTGGGCGGAGCTTTGTACGACCACGCCTGGTAGACTTTGCGCCTCAACCCACTCACCTCGCTATAGCTATCAGACTATTGTCTCCACCCTGAACACAACCATGTGCACTGACCGACTCAGCGGACTCCCGCTGAGCTCCGAGTCTCGGGGCGAGACTGCAGCCCGAGGTTCGACTCAGCAGGACTCCCTCGAGCTCCGAGTCTCGTGGGCGAAGACTGCAGCCCGAGGCCCGGCGCCCGAGGCTCGTCTGCCGGCCCGAGGCTCTGCCGGCCGAGGCGCTGGCTCGCCATAGACGGGTCCACCTCGATGGCTCGATCTCGACGGAGCAGCCCTGTGGTCGGGTGACTCACTGGGTGGCGGCGAGGAAGGCGAGCAGCCTTCCTACCTCTCCCGACGCCACGCCCACCTCTAGCAGCCTTCTCCTTCTACCCTCGACCTCCCTACCAAGAAGAAGCGACCATCGCTGGACTCGCAAACTGAGATCTAGCGCCTCCGAGGCTATGGGGGAATGGAACTACCTCCCACCACGCACCGAGGTAGGAGCCCCGAGCGCCTCGACCCGCGCCCACCATCCGTCAACACACTGAATGACAAAGAGTAAACGAAATTAGTACAACATAAAAAATGAATACCGACATGAATAATAATATGTATATAAATTCATTTTAGAGGAATAATGCTAAGTATAGCTCATTTTAGAGCTATCCTAGGTTAAAGTCATTTTGAGCTAATTAAGGTTGTTATGTCATTTTGAGCTAGCTACATACAAATTCATTTTGGAGGAATAAATGCTAAGTATAGCTCATTTTAGAGCTAGCTAGGTTAAAACTTGAACTAATTAATAATATATATGTATATTATAATAATGGAATACCGACATGAACTATAATATTAATCTTCATCGTCATCATTAATAAATGCATCATCATCGCTCAGATATGCTTCGGGTCAATAAATGCATCATCCTCATCACTATCAAGAATGACGTGCTCATCATCATCATCAACATCCGGAAGGCCTCCCGCATGTAATCGGTCAAGCATTGATGTCATCCGCAGCAGAACCTCTTCTTGTTCCGCTCTTCTTGTTCCCGCCAGCTCGGATTCACCGCCGCTGTTCACTTGAATGTTATGAGGTGAGCGGTTCTTGAAACGCTTTTTGAAAGACGTGTTTTTGGAACAATTCTCCTTCATATGTGTCTGGATTAACGTGAGGTTCATAATCCTCTTCATTGGGGGAGGTGGTCTAACACGGGCGGCACTTCATAAACGACATCCCAACCTTCGAGATTTGGATCACTTTGGCAGCCCACGGTAGATAGAAAACTTGGGTTGCCGTTGAGCCGTAATATAGACATCGGAACATCCAAATGGGTGCTTTGTTTGATTTCGACTAGCCCTAGATGTTCATGAGTCCTTCTAGTCTCTTTCGGCCGAACCAATGACATTTGAAGACTACGACGCTCGTGGGTTTGCACCATAGAATAGAAGTCCATAAATTGCTTCAACTCTTCCATAATACTCGTATCTCCTTCGCCGATAGCAGTAGACACAACAATTTGTAGACTTTGGTCGGCCATAGATAGCTCTCTTGCCATAGGTACGAAAGCGATAATTCGCTGATGTCGATTTGTCAAATGAATGGACCTTATAGTCAAAACCATTAGCGATTTGTCTCAATTCGCCGCCCATAGACTCTCGAACTAGCCTACAAGTTTAATACGAAAGGATTGTTGCATTAGCCGAAATTAGAAGAAGAAATGAAATGGTCTAATGGAAATTACCGCTTGTTTGAACCAAGAGATGAAACCAGGATAGCCGCCCATGCATTGCCGTAAGCTCATACTCTTCGACGGAATCCTTTTGGATAACCGCCCATACGAGAATTTGGCGACGATCGATCGTATCAAATATCCAGAATAAGAGCAGTTCAAATGAAGTAGAGGTTATAAACAATGTACCGAGAACTTACTCGATGTACGGTCCGCACTTATGTTAGATTGTTCAAGATATACAACGAATGGTCCGCCATTCGTCGTTATCCAACAATAAGGAGTATAAGCACCGCTGGTGCAAGCTTCCCTTGAATAGGCTGAGGTTGATCCACCCTTTAGGGTCGCCAACATTGTACCGAGGCTTCGGATTATGCAAATGACGATTTTTGGCTTTGTAGTGCTGTCACGAAGTTTGCCGCCTCCTCAAGAATGAATGCCTCGCCATCGATGCTTCAATTCGACGCTTATTTTACATTTTGCTCAAGCGCCTTCTGCATCCTCTCAGCTATGTAGCACCAACGATTCTGCACGGGCCCCCAATCGCGCCTCGTCGGGAGATGCAAAATCAAATGCTGCATTGATTAAAGAAGCCAGTGGAAAGATCTTCCAACTTGCGATCAACTCCGCGCCAACTCTTCCATTTCTTCTAGCAAGCCAGCGATAATTCTTTCGCACATAGAACACGGAAGAAATAGCTCAGCCGCAAGATTAGCCATTCATCCTCGTGGATAAAGCCACGCAACATCACCGCATTACCCGCCAAGCCATATGTGCCAATCATGACTCTTGAGACCAAATATTTTCAATTTTTCAAGGCTCGCCCTCTTTAGATTCGATGCATACCCATCGGGAACATCAACTCCTTTTTCACCCACAGAGTATTTCCTCATAACCGCCTTCCAAGATTGAACTATGCCTTGGCTTCGCCAGCTTCTTCTTTCCTTTTGGTTGTTTCATGTTTTGTAGCGTTCATCACATAGAGCCTCCCGATCGACTCGCCTTAGGATTATCCTTCGCTTTCCCTCTATGCCAACAATGTACCAAAGAGGGCCTCACGACATTCTTTTCAGCAGCATCACGCCGATGTTGTGTGGGCAAAGGAGGTCTTTGAAGTACGGCAGATCCCACAAACATATCTTGTGGGTCCAGCATGTTCCAGATATATCCCTTGAAATACCCTCGACGCCTGGATCCGCCGAGAGCGCTTAATCGATCCAGGTCTGCTGGTCACAATGCAGTGGTGCAGAGTTTTGACATCTCTACCTTTGATGAAGTTCTTCTTGTCTTTTCTCGAACTTATGGTGAGGATCCAGAACTGTCTATGCATGTCGAAGCAAGAAAATCTTGCCACCACCGCAAATTGATTTAAACTCAAGAGCTGCCTTGCATGTGGGGCACGGAACCTTCCATGCACACACCAGCCAACTAATAGCGATACGCCGCAAGTCATGCATCGAGTACATGTACCACACACGATTAGGAAGTTTTTTTGTAGCGGCCAGATGTCTTGATCCCATTATCCCAAGCTTCTTGCAGTTCATCCTGCTGCTGCATGTACACATTCATATTCTTCCCCGGATAGTTGGGCCCCGGAATTATCAACGCCGTGAAAATGTTCTTCCTTTGCATAATCTGTCCGGGGAGATTGAGGAATGACAAATACAGCCAACAATCATTGGCTGCCATCATACCAAACACATTGAACCCATCTGGCCGACGGCTACCGAGGATTCCTTGATCTGCCGCTTTTCATCATGCAATGCATCGGTGTTTCCATGCAGCACCATCCGATGTGTGTACCATCATCGATTCCCATCTCGCATCCTGCTCGGTTCTTTTGCCCAATTTGTGCCATGTCATCTGTCCCGCCGCTCTTCACCATGAATAGACGCTGAAGTCTTGGTATGATTGGCATATACCAAGAACGTTAATGGGGATTTTGGTCCGACTCTTCTCACCCATACCGTTGTTCACCTCAACATACCGAAGACTTGCAAATGGGACAATAGTTCAAGTCCGTGACACCGGAGCCTAAATAAGGCACATCCATTCTCACAGCATCTATCTTCTCATAGGGCATCTTAAGTACACGGAGGATTTTGTCCGACCGGTACAGGTTTGCGTGCATTATATGGCCTTTGGGTAGAAAGCGCCCAAATAGTGTCACTATCGCCATAGCATTCTCTCGCCAAGTTGAATTGAGCCTTCAGAGCCATTACTTGTGCGATGGCATCCAGTCGACAAAGCTCGGTGTGCTCATGGAGAGGACGCTCAAGACTCCAACATATCATTGAAGGCCTTTGCAGATTCCTCCATCTCATCGTCCAATCCCGAGCATCATCAAAGTCTTGCACCATGTCTTCCATCCCGGTACCATGCTCGCTTGCAAGACGACGGCCCTCCTCCTCCTCCGAACGCTGGGCGACTCACCATGAAATGTCCACATCAGATAACCGGGCGAAACCCCACTTCTGCAGTGTTTGATCATTTCAAACTCGACATCTTACGATCGTTGTCGCACTCAAACAGGGCACCAGGTTGTTTTCTCATTCCATTTGCAATGCGGCTCGATAAACCCCTTGGTTTTTGTCATCCATTCAGGGTCATGTCTTTCTCGACTAGGGTGACCGTGTACATCCACGCATCGCATCACTCATCTTGCCTAGCTACCGGACACACAAGAAATACACACATAACTCAGCAAACCATATTCACCGCTTAATAAAGTTTCGCTTTTATTACGCCCATGCAACCTAGACGCTAATAGGTAAAGATAGGTCTCTATCTCACTCGAAGTAGATATAGTTCGTTTGATAGCTGCTTCCGATTCGACATTGTACTTTCAAGCAGCATTTTCGCTGTTCTCCGATACACGCCTCGCATAAGGTAGAGGATGTGTACCGGAGAACAACAGAGAGGCACTCGATTTAAATTCTGCATCGATCCGAGCAGAGCATATGGGAAAACGAACCCAATCTACACATACTGGCTGTCCATGGATAACGTTAGACAATTCGAAGAATTACGGTTATAAATATGCAAATGAATGCATATTTATAGATGTAACCCTTTCGAACGGAGACGATAGTGGTCACGATAACGATGATTGAATACACCTATAGCTAGTAAGTTTCATCGGCACAAAGACCGAACAGAGAAAATGAAGGGGAGAGGAGGAGATGTCATTTGTGCTCACCCACTAACGCAGGGCGGAGCTCGTCGAACGCACGGGAGGTTGTTGAACACTGCACCTCACAATGATGAAACAATCGCACATTTAAATCCACCCATCAACGCAAATATATATGATGTTTTTCATAACAAAATTGGAAAATATATGACCTAACTCATAATTCACAAATATATGACCCAAAACCACCCCGGCGAAACACCAGCCAAACACCTAGGTAGTTTTGGTAAAATTGAGAAAACCATAGTTTTGGTAGTTTTTTCCTGCAGTAACCCAGACATGCTCGTGATCTCATTTACATTAGATCAACGGACACACACACAAAAATCACTAGCAGCCCGGACAGATTCTACCCGATTTTGCATAAGCTCACTCAAGACCGAGGAGGACTCCAACTCGTGATAAGTACATAACCCGGACCGACGAGGCGACAAGGTTTATGCTTGAATGGTATATCGACCTTCGTAAGGACAAACCTGCAACTTTCAAGTTCAAGAAACAACACCACTTGCAATGTGTTGATGCTCTAAATGGCAAGTTTTCGCTGGTGTCACTCGCACCTAAGTGGATCGACACTATCGCCAATGCAAGGAGAAGTGGGCTGGTGCATCGTGCCATGGCCAATAGTGGCAATGGCCTCCAAACCAAACCAAATCAAATTTTGAAACCAAACCAAACACATGTCAGTCAAAGGTACCAAATATTTGGCTTCAAACCAAATGACATCCAATGGTTTTGCCAAAAATTGGCAAGTACTAATGGCTAATCCAAACAGCCATGACATGCCAATTTTTTGGTCATGCCTCGAATTGGTGCTGCCAACTATTTGGTAGGGCAAGATTGGTTCAATCCAAACAGCCCCTTAGGGGCTGTTTGGTTTGCGCCTGGCCGCCTTGCTAATCCTCGGGCTTGCCAAATAATTGGCGTGGATTTGGCCATGCCCATGCCCTGCCAAAAATTTGGCTATGAATTGAACTAAGGGTTGTTTGGTTTGTTCCCAACTAGCCCCATCAAAATTTTGGCATGACCAATGCAAGGGCATGACCAAAATTTGGCAAGTTGTTGATGTTTGATTGTGGCCAATAAACACCCACCAATGTTTTGGCAAAAAGACCTTTGTTTGGTTTGTGACCAAATGGCATAATGAGAAAATATTTGGTTACATCTACTTTTGTTAAATGATATTAGTTGCATCTAATTTATACTCCCACAATTTAGAAGGTATATAGCGTGAAAAATTAGATGGGTCAATAAGAAAAAGGAAGACGCTGAAAGAATGACATACCTAACAGATGGAGGGGCGGGCGCTGGGCGGGAGGGCTGCAAGGAAGGGGCGCGCTGCGTGGCCTGCCTCGATGGAGGGCGGGCATGGGCACGCCACGGTGGCCGGAGGGCTGTGGCCTGGGAGGGCGGGAAGGTCCGCCTGGTGGAGGGACGAAAGGTGGTGGGAGGGCGGGGAGGCACGGCGAGGGGCCATGTGGAGGGGACGGGGTGGGGAGGGCGGGGAGGGCCGGCTGGCCGGGAGGGCGGGAGGCGAGCTGTGGGGCGGGTAGGGGCGGGGAGGGGCGGGGGAGGGCGGGGGAGGGGCGGGGAGGGCGGGGAGGGCTGGGGTGGCAGGAGGTGGTGGAGGGGCGGGGAGGGTCATGGGAGGCGGGAGGGGCGGGGAGGCGATGGGGCGGGGGGGCGGGGAGGGCAGGGGAGGGCTGCGGTGGCGGGGAGGGGCGGGAGGGGCGGAGGAGGCTTGGCGGTGGCGGGGGGGCGGGCTGGCGGGCGGTGGCAGCCGGGCGCGCAGGGTCGCCGGGCGCGGGTCGGGGCTCATGGGTGGGTGGGTGGGTGAGGTTGGGAGAGAGAGAGAGAGGGGGCCGGGCTGGAGAGAGAGAGGGAGGAGGGCTGGGAGAGAGGGTGACCTTTGTTATCTCTGCCACCGGCTGGTCGATGGCAAAGATATGGTTTTGCCATCCGCCGGCAGATGGCAAAGAGGTGGGCTATCGCCGTTATAACGCCATACCCATTGGGCTCCACTCCACTTTGCCATCCGCCAACAGATGGAAGATTTTTGTTATCCGCCGGCAGATGGCAAAGAGGTGGGTTGACAGCCGCAAAGATCGACTCTCACTCATCTCTTTGCCATCTCACCGGGCAGATGGCAAAGATTATTTGCCATCCACTAGCAGATGGCAAAGAATTGGCTGATGGCAACCATGTTCTTGCCATTCTGCCGCTTTGCCATCTGTTTTTATAAGAAGATGGTGAAGATGTTCTTGCCATCACCGCAGATGGCAAAGAGCCGCAGATGGCAAATTCCCGCTTCAAGAGTGCCTTGTCTCCCGTTACCATCCGCCTAGACGCACAGCTTCAGACCCCTACCCGAGATCCGCCGGTTTTGACACCGACATTGGTGCTTGCATTGAGAGTTCCTCCGTGTCGCCACCTATAGGCCCGATGGCTCCTTCGATCATCAACAACGACGCGGGTCCGTGGTGAGACTATTCTTCCGCATGATCTTCAGATTCAGCCGCTTTGTAATCGCGGGCTAATTCACTTGGCCATCCGAGCAGATCGAAAAGCTATGCCCCCGCCATCAGTCAGATTTGAAGTATGAACTATACGCCGATGTCCGCGGAGACTTGATCTTCGACGGATTCGAGCCACACCGGCTTGCCGTGACCGTCTCGAGCGGGTATGATCTAGCTCGCCACCGGTCAAAGGCCTCGAGGTCGCACCAAAGATCCGCCCGACCCTTAATCCGGAGCCGGATTCGCTGATCGAGGACGGTTGATTGGACACCCTCGGGTTGAAATTCTACTGCGGATCGAGACGAACACCATCCATGTCTTTGGCGGCTCGTGACTCTGTGTGCCGGACTTCAACCTCCGCGCTTCTCGCCAATCGAATCCGATTACGCCGGTCATGGAGTTCACCGTCACGACATCTTTTCAGCACTCGCCTTTGGCGACATCTTGAATTCACTAAAGTCTCTCTTTATCGAGAGCCCTGGCTGACTACGGTCGGAAGGTTGGGATACGGACAATGAAGAAATTCAACGCCCACCCACCACCCACTTTGTAGCCATCACCGATGATTTAACCGACATGCTCGATTGACCCGAGGACATCGACGGTATGGACGACGATGCCGAGATTTACCAAGACCCAGCGCCTATAGGGCATCGGAAGGCCACCTCGCTATATGACATATACATGGTGGACATCCCAAAAGATGGGAATGGCGATGGAACGCGGAGGATGACCCTCCAAGAAACAACCCAAACGCCGACGCCGCCGACGCCGCCTAAATCCCGCCACAGAGAAATGGTGATTCGCACGGGAGATAATAACACCCCTTGGACAAAGGTCAAGACAACCCTCCAAAGCAGACTCAAAGCAGGAGTAGGAGAAGAAAGACCGCATTTGACAAAGGCGGCAGAAAGAGAGGTAGAGGACGATAATTATGCGCCTCTCAAGACGAGGCAAGCCTCGATTTACGACGAATTTGTCGTGCCTCGAGGACCCCGCCTTAACAGGAGCATTTTAAACACAGGCTTATGGCCACGGCAAGCAGCCTCAAGAAAGCAGCAACATTTTAGAGCTGACCAAGACTTGCTAGTCGACAAATGGACTCAAGTCCTGCAGCCGATTTAGTATGAACTCAACACCCTCCAAAAGCTACCCCAAACGTAGGTCAAGGCCTCAATCAGAGGAGCAAGCACCCACATCACCAGCAAGATGATGCGCCGACCGCCACCCCTGCTGTCAGCTGATGTGCAGAGGCCTCTAGACCTCCATTCAAGCCGCACTCGCGCCACGACTAAGGCACGGGAAACGCCACAGACTCATAGACATATTGAGGACAAGGCAAGGCAAACAAGATCGATCTAAGGATTATGGGCGCCCACTACACATGATGATAATCACCACGCCGATACAAGCAACTCCGCCGGGTAACACAATAGACAAAGCTCATTTGAGCTGCGCTGTGGTATAGCCCAATACAGAGGCGCCACACACCCACTATGCTTCACGTAAGAAGTGATGGATCATCAAATCCAGAGGGTTTCAAACCCAGAACATCGAATCATACGATGGCTCAACAGATCCCGCGGTTTGGATCGAGGACTACCTCCTCCATATCCACATGGCCCGCGTGATGATCTACACGCCATCAAATACCTCGCACTCAAGCTTAAAGGACCAGCTCGGCATTGGCTTAACAGCTTGCCACAGTAATCAATTGGGTGTTGGGAGGACCCGGTCGCATTCCTTGATAACTTCCTGTGGCACATATGTGCTGCACCACCCGCATAATCGATGACCTCAGCCACATAATTCAGCAGCTGTAAGAATCGGCTGCACAATTCTCGACACGATTCCTAACCAAGAAAAATCAAATCGTTGACTGTCCGGATGCAGAGGCCCTCACAGCCTTCAAACATAACATCCGCGACGAGTGGCTAGCCCGCACCTAGGACAGGAAAGCCGAATCCATGGCAGCCCTCACCACACTCATGACCCCTTTATGCAGGAGTGGACAGCTGGCTAGCTCAGAGTAACAACTTGACCAAAAACCCGGTAGTTCGGATACCTAGGACAGCAATGGCAGGTCGCGTACGAATAAGAACAAGCACCGATTAACGGCGATAATGCTGAAGATACGGATACCAATGCCGGATTCAGAGGCTCTAAACCCGCTCAAATGGAAGAAGCCATTCAAAAGAAATACCTAGGCCCGCCCAACTTGGACCGAATACTTGATCGCCAGCGTATACATGGCACCCCGAAAAACTAGCCAATCACACCAACAGGGATTGTTGGGTGTTCAAGCAAGGTGCAAGTGCCGAACTCAATGACAAGGGGTTGCATAGCGATGACGAGGAAGAGCTCCGCCGCCTAACAATAGAGGATGAAGGGCTTTCCCACACAAGTGCGGACGGTGAACATGATATACGTAACGTGAGACGACGACTACATCAACCGCGTTGTTATAACGCTCGCCGGGTTCATTTAGGCACGTGGACGACACTCTCCCTCTCGCTATGCCATCACCATGGTCTTGCGTGATCGTAGGAAATTTTTTGAAATTACCACGCTCCCCAACAAAGGGCATCCGAGCCTGGTTTTATGCGCTGATGTCTTATGCACGAGTAGAACACAAGTGAGTTGTGGATTTATAAGTCATACTGCCTACCAGCATGTCATACTTTGGTTCGGGCGGTATTGGAGATGAAGCGCCCGACCGACATTACGCAGACGCTTACGCGAGACTGGTTTCACCGCCCGAGCACTCGCTGCTAAAGGTGACCGGCGGGTGTCTCTTCTCTCACTTTAGTTGAATCGAAAAGGCATACGCCCGGTCCTTGAGAAGGTTAAACGAGTCAATTTGACGAAGTATCGCTGTGGTTTTGATGCGAGGTAAGAACGGTTCTTGCTAAGCCCGTAGCAGCCACGTAAAACTTGCAACAACAAAGTAGAGGACGCCTAACTTGTTTTTGCAGGCATGATGTGATGTGATGTGGTCAAGACGTGATGCTATATTTTATTGTATGAGATGATCATGTTTTGTAACCGAAGTTATCGGCAATCGCGTGAGCCATATGGTTGTCGCTTATTGTATTTAATGCAACGCCATGTAATTGCTTTACTTTATCACTAAGGAGTAGCGATAGTCGAGAAGCAATAGTTGGCGTAGACGACAACGATGCTACGATGGAGATCAAGGTGTCGCTACCGGTGACGATGGTGATCATGACGGTAAGTCATGATGGAGATCACAAGCACAAGATGATGATGACCATATCATATCACTTATATTGATTGCATGTGATGTTTATCCTTTATGCATCTTATCTTGCTTTGATTGACGGTAGCATTATAAGATGATCTCTCACTTAAAATTATAAAGAAGTGTTCTCCTCGAGTATGCACCGCTGCAAAGTTCAGAGTACCTGCACACCACGTGATGATCGGGTGTGATAAGTTCTACGTCCATCTACAACGGTGCAAAACAGTTGCACACGCGAATACTCAGTTAAACTTGACGAGCCTAGCATATAACAGATATGGCCTCGAACACGGAGACCGAAGGTCGAACGTGAATCATATAGTAGATATGATCAACATAGTGATGTTCACCATTGAAACTACTCCGCCTCACGGATGATCGGACATGGTTTAGTTGATTTGATCACGGATCACTTAGATGACTAGAGAGATGTCTGCCTAAGTGGGAGTTTTTAATATGATTAATTGAACTTAAATTTATCATGAAACTTAGTACCGATAGTATTTTGCTTGTCTATGTTTAATGTAGATAGATGGCTCGGCCGTTGTTCCGTTGAATTTTAATGCTCCTTGAGAAAGCAAAGTTGAAAGATGATGGTAGTAATTACAAGGATCGGGTCCGTGAATTTGAGGATTATCCTCATTGCTGCACGTAAAAATTACGCCCCGGAAGCACCGCTGGTGACAGTTCGCTGCAGATGTTGAGCCGGTTATGAACGCCCGCAAAGCAGAGCTGATGACTACTTATAGTTCAGGTGCCATGCTTTACGGCTTAGAACTGGTCTTCAACGACGCTTTGAACGCTATGGAGCATATGAGATGTTCCAGGAGTTGAAGTTAATATTTCAAGCAAATGCCCGGATTGAGAGATATGAAGTTCCAATAAGTTCTATAGCTGCAAGATGGAGGAGAATAGTTCACAAGGAGCACATACTCAAAATGTCCGGGTATAACAATCACTTAATTCAGCCGGGAGTTAATCTTCCGGATGATAGTGTCATTGATGTAATTCTCCAATCATCGCCACCAAGCTACAAGAGCTTCGTGATGAACTATAATATGCAAGGATGACTAAGACAATTCCTCGAGCTCTTCGCGATGCTAAAAGCCATGGAGGTAGAAATCAAGAAAGAGCATCAAGTGTTGATGGTCAACAAGACCACTAGTTTCAAGAAAAAGGCAAAGGGAAGAAGAAGGAAACTTCAAAAGAACAGCAAGAAAGTTGTTGATCAAGAGAAGAAACCCAAGTCTGACCTAAGCCTGAACTCGAGTGTTTTATCGCAAGCACCGACATCGAAGCGGAACTGCCCCAAGTATTTGGCGGATAAAAAGGATGGCAAGGTGAACAAAGGTATATGTGATATACATGTTATTGATGTGTACCTTACTAGAGCTCGAGTAGCACTGGTATTTGATACGGTTCTGCTGCTAATATTTGCAACTCAAACAGTGGACTACGGAATAGACGAAAGCAATCGGCAAAGGACGAGGTGACGATGCGCTGGGAAATGGTTCCAAAGTCAATGTGATCGCGGTCGGCACGCTTACCTCTACATCTACCTTCGGGATTAGTTTTAGACCTAAATAATTGTTATTTGGTGCCGCTGAGCATGAACATTATATCTGGATCTTGTTTAATGCAGACGGTTATTCATTTAAATCGAGAATAATGGTTGTTCTATTTATATGAGTAATATCTTTATGGTCATGCACCCTTGAAGAATGGTCTATTCTTGTTGAATCTCGACAGAGTGATACACATATTCATAATGTTGAAGCCAAAAGATGCAGAGTTGATAATGATAGTGCAACTTATTTGTGGCAATCGCCGCTTAGGTCATATCGGTAAAACGATGAAGAAACTCCATACCGATGGGCTTTCGAATCACTTGATTATGAATCACTTGGTACTTATGTAACCGTGCCTCATGGGCAAGATGACTAAAACGCCGCTTCTCCGAACTATGGAGCGAGCAACTGATTTGTTGGAAATCATACATACCGATGTTTGTGGTCCAATGAATGTTGAGGCACGCGGTATCGTATTTTCTCACCTTCACAGATGATTTAAGCAGATATGGGTATATCTACTTAATGAAACACAAATCTGAAACGCTTTGAAAAGTTCAAAGAATTTCAGAGTGAAGTGGAAAATCATCGTAACAAGAAAATAAAGTTTCTACGATCTGATCGTGGAGGAGAATATTTGAGTTACGAGTTTGGTTTACATTTGAAACAATGTGGAATAGTTTCGAACTCACGCCACCCGAACACCACAGAGAAATGGTGTGTCCGAACGTCAGAATCGTATTTTACTAGATATGGTGCGATCTATGATGTCTATTTCCGATTTACCGCTATCGCTTTGGGGTTATGCTTTAGAGACGGCCGATTCACGCTTGAATAGGACACCACAAAACCGCTGAGACGACGCCTTATGAACTGTGGTTTGGCAAGAAACCAAAGTTGTCGCTTTAAAGTTTGGGGCTGCGGCGCTTATGTAAAGAAACTTCAACCGATAAGCTCGAACCCAAATCGAAAAATGTGTCTCATAGGATACCCAAAGGAGATCAAGGGTACACCTTCTATCACAGATCCAAGGCAAGATTTTCGCTGTTAATTCGGGTCCTTTCTAGAGAAGGAGTTTCTCTCAAAGAAGTGAGGGAGGAAAGTAGAACTTGATGAGATAATCAGATTCGCTCCCTTATTGGAAAGTAGTTCATCACAAGAAATGGTTCCGTGACAACTACACCAATTAGTGAGGAAACTAATGATGATGATCATGAAGCTTCGATCAAGTTGCTATCAACCTCGAGGTCAACCAGAGTAAAATACGCACTGAGTGGTACGGTAATCTTATTCGAAGTCATGTTACTTGACCATGGCGAACCTACAAACTATGAAGAAGCGATGGTGAGCCCAGATTCGCAAAATGGCTGGAAGCCATGAAATCTGAGATGGGATCCATGTATGAGAACAAAGTATGGATTTTGGTTGACTTGCCCGATGATCGGCAAGCCATTGAAAATAAATGGATCTTTAAGAAGAAGACCGACGCCGATGGTAATGTAACTGTTTACAAAGCTCGACTTGTTGCAAAAGGTTTTCGACAAGTTCAAGGGTTGACTACGATGAGACTTTCTCACCAGAAGCGATGCTTAAGTCCGTCCGAATCATGTTAGCAATTGCCGATTTTATGATTATGAAATTTGGCAAATGGATGTAAAACCGTGATTCTTGAATGGATTTCTAGAAGAAGAGTTGTATATGATGCAACTAGAAGGTTTTGTCGATCCAAAGGGTGCTAACAAAGTGCAAGCTCCAACGATCAATTTATGGTCCGCAAGCCTCTCGAGTTGAATAAACGCTTTGATAGTGTGATCAAAGATATGGGTTTGTATGCACTTTGGAGAAGCCTCGATTTACAAGAAAGTGAGGGGAGCTCAGAGCATTTCTGATATTATATGTGGACGACATATTATTGATTGGAAATGATATAGAATTTCTGGATAGCATAAAAGGATACTTGAATAAAAGTTTTCAATGAAAGACCTCGTGAAGTTGCTTATATATTGGGCATCAAGATCTATAGAGATAGATCAAGACGCTTGATTGACTTTCACAAAGCACATACCTTGATAAAGTTTTGAAAAGTTCAAAATGGATCAGCAAAGAAAGGTTTTTACCCGTGTTATAAGGTATAAGATTGAGTCGACTCAATGCCCCACCACAAAGCAGAAGATAGAGAGAAATGAAAGATGTTCCCTATGCTTCAGCCATAGGCTCTATCATGTATGCAATGCTGTGTACCAGACCGACGATGCTTAGTGTAAGCTTAAGGAAGGTACCAAAGTAATCCAGAGTGGATCATCGACAGCGGTCAAGAACATCCTGAAATACCCGAAAAGGACTAAGGATATGTTTCTCGATATGGAGGTGACAAAGAGCTAGTCGAAATGGTTACGCCGATGTAAGTTTTAACACCGATCCGGACGATTCTAAATCGCAAACCGGATACGTGTTTTTATTAAACGGTGGAGCTGTCATTGGTGCAGTTCTAAACAAAGGCCGTATGGATCTACATGTGAAGCGGAGTACATAGCTGCTTCGAAGCAGCGAATGAAGGAGTCTGATGAAAGAGTTCATTTCCGATCTAGGTGTCATACCTAGTGCATCGACCGATGAAGATCTTCTGTGATAATACTGCAATTGCCTTGGCAAAGGAATCCAGATTTCACAAGAGGACCAAGCACATCAAGAGACGCTTCAATTCCATTCGGGACCAAGTCCAAGTGGGAGACATAGAGATTTGTAAAATACATACGGATCTGAATGTTGCGCAATCTGCTGACTAAGCCTCTTCCACGAGCAAAACATGATCAGCACCAAGACTCCATGGGTGTAAGGATCATTACTTTGTAATCTAGATTATTGACTTAGTGCAAGTGGGAGATCAAGGAAATATGCCCTAGAGGCAATAATAAAGTTATTATTTATTTCCTTATATCATGATAAATGTTTATTATTCATGCTAGAATTGTATTAACCGGAAACATAATACATGTGTGAATATATAGACAAACAAGATGTCACTAGTATGCCTCTATTGACTAGCTTGTTAATCAAAGATGGTTATGTTTCCTAACCATGAACAAGGGGTTGTTATTTGATTAACAAGGTCACATCATTAGTTGAATGATCTGATTGACATGACCCATTCCGTTAGCTTAACACTTGATCGCTTAGTATGTTAATGCTTTCTTCATGACCCATACATGTTCCTCGTAACTATGAGATTATGCAACTCTGCCATCGGAGGAACACTTTGGGTACTACCAAACATCACAACGAATCGGGTGATTATAAAGGAGTACTACAGGTGTCTCCAAAGGTACTTGTTGGGTTGGCGATTTCGAGATTAGGTTTTGTCACTCCGATCGCTCGGAGAGGTATTCTAGGCCTTCTCGGTAATACACATCACCTAAGCCTTGTAAGCATTACAACTAATGAGTTAGTTGTGAGATGATGTATTACGGAACGAGTAAAGAGACTTACCGCAATCGAGATTGAACTAGGTATTGGATACCGACGATCGAACCTCGGTAAGTAACATACCGATGACAAAGGGAACAACGATGTCGTTATGCGGTTTGACCGATAAAGATCTTTGTAGAATATGTAGGAACCAATATGGGCATCCAGGTTCCGCTATTGGTTATTGACCGAGAATGGTTCTAGGTCATGTCTACATAGTTCTCGAACCCGTAGGGTCCGTGACGCTTAACGCTTCGATGACAGCTCATAATGAGTTTATAAGTATTGATGCACCAAGGTTGTTCGAGTCCCGATGTGATCACGACATGACGAGGAGTCTCAAATGGTCGAGACATAAAGATTGATATATTGAAGCCTACATTTGACATCGGAAGTGTTCCGGTGAAATCGGATTTATCGAGTACCGGAGGTTACCGGAACCCCGGAAGTCCATGGGCCTTAATGGGCCATGGGAGAAGAGGAAGGGCAGGCCAAGGTGGCTGCGCGCCTCCCCCCTCTAGTCCGAATAGGACAAGGAAGGGGGGCGCGCCTTCTTCTTCTTCCCTCCTCCAATCCTAGTCCAACTAGGGGGGAGTCCTACTCCCTGGGAGTAGGACTCTCCTTGCGCGCCCCCTAGGGCCGCCACCTCCCCTTGGCTCCTTTATATACGGGCAGGGGGCACCCCAAAACACACAAGTTGATCTACGGATCTTTCCTTAGCCGCAGTGGTGCCCCTTCCACCATATTCCACTTCGGTCATATCGTCATGAGCTTAGCGAAGCCCTCGCCGGAGAAGTCATATCGTCACGGAGCTTAGGCGAAGCTCGCGCCGGTGGAGCATCAACATCGCTACCACGCCGCCGTGGTCGACGAACTCATCCTCGACACTTTGCTGGATCGAGTCCGGGATCGCCATCGAGCTGAACGGTGCGTAACTCGGAGGTGCCGACGCTCGTGCTTGGATCGGTCGGATCGTGGAGACGACGACTACATCAACCGCTGTTGTTATAACGCTCCGCTTTCGGGTTCACGAGGGTACGGGACGACACTCTCCTCTCTCTGCTATGCCATCACCATGGTCTTGCGGATCGTGAGGAAAATTTTTGAAATTACTACGCTCCCAACAGGTTCTTGACCCAATTATCGACGGATTTCACCTCACTAGAGTCCTCGATGGACGGCGGCAGCAGCCTGAACCTCGCTTTATCAGATACAAAGGCGCAAAATGGGCATAGACCTCAAGGATTAAACCCACAAAGACGACCTTTAAAGGCGAATACCAGGTGTAGAGGCCAATTGTACAGCTCGCCACACTCAAGTGGTCTTCGATCCCCTGATAACTTCCGGCGAAGAGTTAATCTTCGACATAGTCCCGCTCGCAGCGGGTTATCACGCGATCGCGCCGGACGAACCGCGACGGTAAAGTTCAATGCGGTGCCGCACCACGCATACCTCAAGCTCAACATGCCAGCCTCGAGGAGTAATCACGGTCAATGGAAACATCGAACGCCTTCTCCGAACGGAGGAGCACACGGCGCCCCTCGCGGGCGGAGGTGCAAAGCAGCCTCTCACAGAATTCTCGAGTCCGCCACTAAACATCCGGACAACGCTGCGCCGCCTTTGAGTAACCTACAACAAGACCGCCTCGAACGATTCAAGCATCGCCAGAAGTAACCGCCCCAACCCTAGCCTCGCGAAATTGCGGTTAAAGATTACGCGCACATAACTACGCCCGGAGATACCATGGGCATAAGGGAAGGGCACGACCACGCAAGACGCCTGCACGCGCTCAACCGCACTAGGGCTCCCGATTGTGTCATTCTTTCCTTTTTCTTTTTTTACTTTCAGACTCGCTCTCCGAAGCCCCGTCCGCATTCACGCCAATACACGATGCAACAGCCAGGGAAGCGTAAAACCGCGCCGAGTGTCCGTGTGGTCTCTATTACGCAGCATTATACCTGTTTTACATACCATCCCGCTAGCTTACCCCTCGAGGGGGACATGTTAAATAGTCCCATCGCTTGCTTATCGCACAATTTGTATCGCTCGCTTACTTGCGCTTTTTTTTAATAACCAATATATAACTCTTGCCTATTATTTCATTCTTCCCATTATATATGTTCATGTATGACATTGCGAACTGCACATTTGGTACGGCTAATACACCAGGGCTTAAGTACCTAAAATTATGGTGTGATAAGTCCTAACACTTTCACAAGTGCGCACCTTTAACTTATAGCATTATATGCATCGGCTCCGAATCATGTCTTGGGTCAATAGTTGGGTTTGCCCGCTCCCATGTTTTGGTACCACGCTTGCTATATCGCTAAGGTAGCACGAGAACCACCGCGATTGTGCCTCGTTGAGCTGGGTTGAGCACCTCGCTGGAGAAAGCTAAAACTGACTGGCCATGATAGGGGCGAGAGCCGGTCGCTGTTCGAGAGGTTTCTTCAGTCCCTAAAGACTTATGCCGCTAGAGCGAGGAACCGCATTGTCCGCCAAGGCGTGATAGCGCCTCAACTCGGTCTTCCGAATACTAGGCTTCACCAAATTTAAAATTATAGAATTCTATGGCTAAGGAGAGTGTTCAAGAACTATAAGTCCGTTGCCTTGTTCGCGTGCTGAGCGCCTCCCTCGATGGACCCAAGAATGGGAACAAGAGCTCAAGTTTATCCCAACACCCCAAAGACTCAGAGTATGGGGCTGAAGCCAACGACTTTCCATCTCTCAAATTTGATAAACGTCCGCATGTATGTAATATTTTAAATTAACAAGCGCTGCTTAGCACATATGAACAAGTTTTCAGCATACGTGATACCAAATGCGAGTTTATTCAAAAATTACATCTTTGGAGCACTCATCCGCTTATACGGCGGGCACCTCTTCAGACGCCTCATAGTACATTTCTCGGGCAGTAATGCTCCTTGCCCTTCGGTGGCCTCGTCTGTCACAAGCTTCTCCGCATTCAGTTTGCCCCAAAGGCACTTTAGCATCGGGCAAGGGTCCGACGGGCACCTTCAATGCGCATTTGAGCGCTTGATGACTTCAATCCATGGACAAAGGCCCACCAGCCGCAGACTAGCCCAAAGTAGCTCCTAGGCATGGCCTCCAATGGCCACAATGAATTATGAGGCCCTTCATGGCCTGTTCGGGCGACTCCAGGAGCTCGACCAGCTGCTTCAACTGGTCGCTTATTTGCACTGGATGTCCGCCTCGCGATACCGAGACCGAACACCTTTATCCTGCCGAAGCCCCTCCTGGCGCTGGGTAGAATGCGGCAAGATCGTATACACCACGGGCGATCTCGCAATGCTCCCCGGAGAGCTCCGAACCGTAAGTAATAGATAATTCGCCCACATGCTTGCTTTGCATAAAGAATGCCTTACCCGCCGCTATCTTCTTTAAAGATTCAATTTCTTGAGGGCTTTGGCCTCGGCCTTAGCAGCTTTGGCACTCTCAAGAGCCGAAATAAGCTCGACTCGGTAAATTCAGTCACGCCCAAACCTCGTGTTTTTTCACGAGCCCGGAGCTCTTGCCGCGACCTCCGCCAGCCTGCGCCCCTTCTTCTCGCTGGTGCGCCCGTGGCCTCTTTGTTTTCGCCACGGACACCGGTTCCTTCGTGGTCGCCACCTCGTCAGGGCCCCTACAATAACCCACGCTATTCCTGTTATCTTTGCAACCAAATCTTTCTATAAGGTATTTTCATAAGGTATTACTTACCTTCCTTGTCCCTCGAGCTGCTTCTTGGCAAGGCCGAGCTTGTTCTTGACCGCCGAGGCTCGCTTAATGCATTGACCGCTCGCCAAGGCAGAGGTCGCAAGCAGAGCCGTGATTCCCATATTGACATACTTATGTTAGACTCAGCAGATATCTTTTAGATCCTAGTCCGCTTTTCTTCCAACACCAACTAAGCATCAGGGCTACTGCCTATGTGGTAATATTTTTACATATTCAAAACTTTCCTCAAAGCATGTTAGAAGGTTGGCATAGTTTCACCATTCGGCCTTACAGATCGAATCTTCCGGATCACCACACTCATAACAAAGGCGCTGTTCTCCTCGATGGAGGTGCCGTTGCGCCTAGTAAGAAATCCGTGCCTCCGCTTGACGGAGGACACCGCTGCCTACCTTCCTAATGGCGACCGCTGTCGGACTTCGAACCGTGAAGGTTCCGGCATGGAGTCCGGACGAGTCGGGCTTAGAGCCCCGGGGACTCCGCCCTCACGCGCCGAGTCCCATGAGGTTGCTCCCTATGGGCGCCTCCCGTGCCACCTCCTCTTGACCAGGCCCCACCTCAAGGCCGTCCAGCGTGAGGTGAGGAGGCGCCTAAGTGAAGTACTCTCCATTTCCGACGAACTCAGGGACTCGCCGACGGGCGGCTAATTCATCTCACATGGGCTGCATGATTGTTCGCATCGAGAACAATATGCAATGAAAAAGCCATGGCTGTCCGGACACTTACGATATCGCCAGGGCTTGGCCCTTGTTGGCCACTCCTCCTCGCCGTGTCGGCTTGGTGGAGAATTCCTGGAGGAAGGGTCCTTCCTTCTGATCTCCGCCTCCTTGGGGCGGCTCTTCCTTTTCTCTCCCCTCGCTGGGAGAGGCTTTTTTCCTCCTCCTCTTCCTCGAGGAGGATTCCGCCGAGAGTTGTTGGGCGGTGAGTCCACACACACTGGCGCCGGAGCTCCTTCGAAGTTCCCCGTGGCCTCCTTTTCTTGGCCTTTCTTCTCCGCTCACCACGTGAGGTGCCGGAGCAAGCAGCCCCGCTAATCGGGCGCTCCACTGGTCTTCGGCAAAGGGGTCGGATAGCATCTGTCCTGGACGCCTTCACCAGTCCTGCCAAAGGTTAGGGAGTTTTAGATCCACATAGAGTCAATCTATGAAAAAACAAGAGTCCCATAAAGGGTAAAATAACTTACCTCGCTGGCTTAACGCCATAACTGAATCCTCCGATCTTCGGTAGCGGATGTGGGAGCCTCGGCGCCCTTTGAACAAAGACTCTTCTGCATCTTCGCACGTAGTGTCAAGAGCCTTTTAGAGTTGGGTGTTGTGCCGGATCGAACTCCCACAATTTGAAGGCCCGCTGTTGGCATGGGAGAATCCGCGGATGAGCATCACTGATAACGCTGACAAGCCCGAGATTCTTGTCCACCGGTTTTCGGACGCA
>JAHIAM010002069.1:0-41218 GCA_021605205.1 Aegilops longissima | reverse complement strand
CCCCGCAGCACTCTATGTTATTCCTGTTATTTTTGCAACCAAACCTTCTATAAGGTATTTCTTTAATAAAGGTATTACTTACCTTCCTTGTCCTCGAGCTGCTTGGCTTTGCCGAGCCTGCTCGACCGCCGAGGCTCGCTTCAATGCATTGACCTCCGCAGTCAAGGCGGCAGAGGTCAAGAAAGCAGCTTGCATTCCCATATTGACATACTTATGTTAGACTCCTCACGATATCTTTTTAGATCCTTAGTCCGCTTTTCTTCCTAACACCGAACTAAGCATCAGGGCTACAGCCTATGCGTAATATTTTTACATATTCTAAACTTACCTCAAAGCTTGTTAGAAGGCTGGTACAAGCTTCGTCAGCCCGCCTTGGCGGACTCGAACTGTCCGGATCACTGCACTTCATAACAGCCGGTGCTCTTCCTCGATGGAGGCGCTGTTAAGCGCCCAAGAAGTTATCCGTGCCTCCGGTTGGACGGAGGACACCGCTCTTACCTTTCTTATGGCGGGGACGCTGCTGACACCGAACTGCTGAAGGTTCCGCATGGAGTCCGGACGAGGGTCGGGCGAGCCCCCGGGGTCTCGCCCCACGCTACTCGAGTCCGGAGGTTGCCTTGCGGCGCCTCCTGCACCACCTCCTCTTGACCAAGCCTCTTTGGGGCCCCACCGCAAGGCCGTCTGCAGCGTGAGGCGAGGAGGCGGCCGGAAGCGGCACTTCCATTTCCGACGAACCTGTGGACCCGCCGATGAAGCGGCGAACTCGCCTTTGGGCGGGCTGCATGATTGTTCGACATTAGAGAACACTCGCAATAATAAAAAGCCATGGGTATCCTGGACACTTATTATCTCGCCAGGGCTTGGCCTTGTTGGCCAATCCTCCTGCTTGTCGACGCAGGAGAAGTCCGAGGAAGGGTTCTTCCTTCTGATTCCTCCGCCTCCCCCAGCTAGCGGCCTTCCTTTTCTCTCCTCTTCACTGGGAGAGGCTTTTTTCCTCCTCCTCATCCTCGTGAGAAGATTCTGCTTCAGAACTGACAGCACTGGCCGGGAGCTCCTCCGAGTTCCCGTGGCCTCCTTCTTGGCCTTCTTCTCCGACACCACATGGGGTACCGGAGCCAGCAGCCCTGGCTAATCAAGGCCCGCTGGGTCTTCCGAAAGGAGCCGACAGCTTAATCTGTCCAACGCTCTTCACCAGTCCTGCCAAAGATTAGGGAGTTTTAGATCCCACATAGAGTCAATCTATGAAAAAGAGTCCCAGAAGGGTAAATAACTTACCTCGCCGGGCTTGGCACCGCGAGCTGTATCCGCGATCTTTGTTAGCGGATGCGGGGCTTCGCGCCTTGAACAGCACCTTCCGCATCTTCGTGACGTAGTGTCAAGAGCCGCTCAAGGTTTGGTGCCGTGCCGGATCGAACTCCCACAAATTAAAGGCCCATTGTTGGCATGGGAGAATCCGCGGATGAGCATCACCTGATTACGCCGACAAGCCTCGAGATTCTTGTCCACCAGGTTTCGGACGCATGTTTGGAGTCCGGATAGCTCGTCCGAATTCTGACGCCAGTGCACGCCTCTTTCCATGACGAGAGCCGTGGGGAAGCCAGATCTGAATTGGGCCGCCACCATTTGGGGTCGCGTGGCTCGGTGATGTAGAACCACCCCGATTGCCACCCCTTTATTGTCTCCACAAAGGCGCCTCGAGCCATAGGACTTTGGCCATCTTGCCGACCATGGCGCCCAAGACTCGCTTGACGGCCGCCCACAACCTTCGGCCTGACATTGAAGGTCTTCAGCCATAGGCAAGCGGGCTGGATGCAGAGGAAGGTTTCGCATACCACGATAAACGCCGAGATGTTGAGGATGAAATTGGGCCGGTCGTGGAAGTCCAGTGCCGTAGTAGAACATAAGCCCTGACTAATGGGCGGTGGAAAACCTAGTCCGCTGGAGGAAGTGGGGAGAAACAGCACCTCTCATGGGGCCTGGGGTTGAATGAGCTGCCCGCTGCCGGGCAGCCTGTAGCGCTGATGTCGCCGGACAAATATCCGCCTCCCGCAGCCTTGTGGATGTGCCCTCCGTGACGGAGGATGCCATCCACCGCCTCCCGCCTCGACATGGTTGGATAAAGGTTGAGGTGGGATGTGCGGACTTGGGCGCCTGGAGCCTGGCGCCGGAAATGGATGAGCAAAGGAGGAAGAAGGCATAGGTGAAAAGGTGGATCCTTATCCCTTATATGGATGGACGGTTATGCATCCCCACGAGCCTGGTAGAACTCGCTATCTCCCAAGCGCCAGAATCAATGGCGCGGATGGGTTACCCACGTCCGTATTGATGAGAATCCTGAATAAGGGGGCACGATCTATGCTTTGATAAGACGTGCCAACGAAACCGCCGCTAAACGCGCTTAAGGTGGAACGGTAAAATGATTCATATAAAGGTTTGGCCGTGTGTGATGTCACGCGTGGAATACGTTAGCAGATCTGCAAAAAGTTATTCTCTACGGTGGTATGTGGAACTTGTTTTGCATAGCCGGATACTATCCTTGTGTTCAAAACCTTCTATGAAGTATTCGAGGAGGAACCCGCCGCAATGTCAAGACAATCAACACGCCGGACTTGTCGCCATTGAAGCCTGGGTTCAGGGCTACCGAGGAGTCTTGGACTAGGGGTGTCCGGATAGCCGACTATCGCCACGGCCGGACTCCAAGAATATGAAGATACAAGATTGAAGACTTCGCCCCGTGTCCGGATGGGACTTTCCTTGGCGTGGAAGGCAAGGTTGGCGATACGGATATGTAGATCTCCTACCATTGTAACCGATCTGTGTAACCCTAACCTATCCGTGTCTATATAAACCGGAGGGTTTTAGTCCGTATGACTTAACAACAATCATACCATAGGCTAGCTTCTAGGGTTTAGCCTCCTTGATCTCGTGGTAGATCTACTCTTGTACTACCCATATCATCAATATTAATCAAGCAGGAGTAGGGTATTACCTCCATCGAGAGGGCCCAACCTGGGTAAAACATCGTCCCTTGTCTCCTCGTTACCATCCGCCTAGACGCACAGTTCGGGACCCCCTACCCGAGATCCGCCGGTTTTGACACCGACAAAGATCTTGAGGCAGACGTTGTTGAAGTGACGGATGTACTTCTGCAGGGTTTCCCCTGGTTGCTGCTTGATGAGCCGCAGCTCCCCCGCAGCTAGCGGGCGGTCACGATTGCCCTGGAAGTTGGCGACGAAATGCTCGCGCATCTCCCCCCAAGAGGAGATCGATCCCACCGGCAGGTTCAGGAGCCACGAGCGTGCGCCGTCCTTGAGAGCCATGGGAAACCAGTTCGCCGTAACCTTCTCGTCACCGTTGGCCGCCTCGATGCTCAGCTTGTAAAGCTGCAGGAACTCAACCGGGTCAGGGGTGCCGTCGTAGCACGGCGGCAGGTCGGGCTTGAACTTCCCGGGCCAAACAACGCTGTGCAGTTCGGGAGTGAAGGTTGCAGCCCGCCGTGGCCATTGGAGCCCGCTGTGGAGGTGGTGATTGGTCTTGAGCTCATGCGCTGCCGCTGATGAGCGGAGCGCGGGTCTTGGCGTGGCAGCGCGTGTGTCCCCTCTCGCGGCCGCTGAACCTCCTAGCAGCTTCCTTATTCATCCGCTGGCGCCCTGCACGGTGGGTCGCACCGCAGGGCCACACGCCTGGGTGCGAGGGCGACGTCTTGACTTGGAGGTGTCGAAGGCGCTCCATGGGCTACGTCACCTGCGGCACGAGGTGGGCGAGGTAGCGAGAGGGACGGTGCAGGAGAGCCACACTGACGATCTCGGCGATGCGGTCCAGCCAGTCCTTGTAGAGGTCGTCGACAGGGAGGTAGCGCAGGAGCTCGCGCGCTAGGAGCAGCGCAGCCTGCGCGTCCGCGGGCCCGCGACGAGCATGAGACGACGAACCGGCCGGAGTCAGCGACGGGGTGGTGATGCGTCCATCCTGCCGCACAGAGTGTTGCAGCGACGAGGCTTGCTGCTCATGCCCCGCCGGGCCGGTGGCGGCAGGTGATGGAGAACGGCGGGGAGACCCGCCAAGGGAGCCGCCTCATGGCGGGTGGCGTGGCGGCCCGTCGCCAGCACGAGCTCGACGAAAGCGTCAGCCATGGAAGTAGTGGAGCGTGATGCGTCGGTCGATGGAAGAAAGGGACTTGGCGCACTCCTACCGGGCGTACAAATGTTGGATTTCGGTTCCGCAAACCCTTGTGAGGTTCGAACTCGGGTGCGCATTTAATAACACTCTCTTGATAGCGCGTCGCCAATGATCCCACGGCCTAGCTCGACAAACTCAAGGAGCAATGGACACATGGGTTTATATCGTCCGAGCCACCGTGTGGTGTAATACCCTACCCAAAGTGTGGTGGTGGATTGCCTCTGTAATGAGGATGAACTATTACAAAGGATGAACCGCCTCAGAGGAGAGGTGTTCTTGGGCTCGATAAGCCGGGAGGGTTAGGATGGAATGGATCCCCTATGGTGGTGACTAAGTCCTATTTATAGTGACCTTGGTCCTCTTCCCAAATGTAGGCGGAAGGGATCCCGAACGGCCAAATTTGAAGGGAGACAACTAGTACAAGCTATCCCGACAAAAGTAGTCTTCGCGCCAAAGGCTCTAGTGGTGACACCGCCTGGCTCCACGATGACCTCCGTCCCTACCGCTCCCTCGGCGGTCCTTGGTTTTGTTGCACCGATATGGAAACCTTTGCTCATTCTCGACTCACCAAGCTTTGTCCCTTGGCACCAAAGGGGAAACTGCGCGCTGGCGCCACGGGCGCCTACCGCCTTGGTCGTCATGGCTCACGCCACGCTAACCTCGCAAGGTGCACCTTGCATAGATATCTCCGCTTCTCGAGCCAGCCTAGCGAGGCTGCCCCTAGGAGGCCTTTGTTGCCCGTCCTCACGAGGCTTGGCCCTTCGCGAGGGTCTTGACACTACAAAAAAATACACTTCCGTGATGATACGTGTTTGTCACAGTAGGTCACATTTTCTGTCATGCATGTACATCCATGGCGCATTTTATGACGTAATCTAGATAGTCATACATGTGCTCAGAGAAGTGTTCCATGACATTACTAAAATTGTCATCACGGAAGTGTCCACTTCCATGACGATAAATCGCGATCATAGAAGTGTTTTCATTAAGGGTGACCGACACGTCGTGATCCACCATAACAGCTCGTCGTTGCTATCGGGTCCGTTTTGATCCGTAACCGTTATCAGCCCCGACCAATGGGGATTTTCCACATGTAAAATCATCATTGGCTGGAGGAAACACGGTCGGCTCACCGCTGGGACAGATGTCATCCACTCATTGGACCGGCGCTTATGGTACGCCGACACGGGCACGGACCAACGGAGGCCCATTCTCGTGAAAAGGCCGCCCGCTTGACTTGGTCAAAAGGTGGAAGGCCAGCCCACTAAAGCCTCGTTAACTAGATGTTCGTGATATAGCCCATTTACAGCTCGCTAACCTAGGGCCCATTTACCTATCCGAATTAGGCCCAAGAGCATCATCTGGGCCGCCCAATATGATTCCAGCCCGCTTGAACTTTCGCCCATGTATGGTTTATGACGCCTTTCGCCCATATGAGGCCCTTTGTAACTCTTGGCCCATTAATAGCCCGTGGTGAAACTGGCCCGTGATGAACAGTGTATCACTTTATACCCATTAACGGCCCATTATTCCATTGGGCCATTTCTAGCCCATGTTATCTTTCGGCCTTCTTAGGGCCCATTTATTCTGGGCTCATTTCAGATTTGTTTGTGGCCAAATTCAGCCCGAGGTTACAATGGCCGTCTGCTTAGGCCTGCTAATGCGCTGGGCCATTTTCATAGCGCCATCAAATACGGCCGATTAACGACGACACGTTATGGTCGGCCCATCAACGAACGATTCCAACTCTAGCCCGTTTACGGCCATAATGCGGTCTGTTATTGGCCCATGTTTGGCCAATCGATCATACGGCCCGTAGAAGGCCCATTGATGATACGGCCCGTAGAAGGCCCGTTGTGTCTACGGCCTGTAGAAGGCCCATTGTTTCTATGCCCCGTAGAAGGCCCATTGTTTCTACGGCCCTTAGAGGGCCCATTGTTTCTACAGCCCGTAGGAGGCCCATGGTAACTACAGTAAATATGTAGCCCATGGTTATTGTTGTCTAGTTTTAAAAAATAGGTTATTGTGGCCACTAGCAAACTGCGGAGAAAGAACTGCACTGACTACAAGCAAACAAATAAACAAGACAATAAGGAAATAATAAGCAAGCAACTTACGCTAGGCTATCACGGTTATTACATTATATACATGCACTCGGGCATCAAAGTTCGCCACCAGGCAAATATAGGGAACAAAGCAGATATTATATACACTGTTGTCAAAGTTACGCACAGGCAAATAAACACCGCAGCAAAACAAGTCCAGAACTGAAACCACTTCAGAAGAGCTCAAGAAACAATATCCTGGGTACCCATAATGCTGGCAAGATGCTTAGCATGCTTATTAACTTTCTCTTGTTTGGCGCTTAAATCCTCTGATAACCCACAAGTATAGGGGATCAATTGTAGCCTCTTTCGATAAGTAAGAGTGTCAAACCCAACGAGGAGCTAAAGGTAGAACAAATATTCCCTCAAGTTCTATCGACCACCGATACAACTCTACGCACGCTTAACGTTCGCTTTACTTAGAACAAGTATGAAACTAGAAGTACTTTGTAGGTGTTGTTGGATAGGTTTGCAAGATAATAAAGAGCGTGTAAATAAAAAGTAGGGGCTGTTTAGATAAAGAAGCAATAAAGTTAGTATAGCGAGTGTGGAAAAGTGGTGGTAGGAGTTGCGAAATTGTCCCTAAGCAATTGACTACTTTACTAGACCGATAGAAAGTTTTATGTGGGAGAGGCCACTGCTAGCATGTCATCCCTGACTTGGAATTCTATGCACTTATGATTGGAGCTATTAGCAAACATCGCCAACTACTAACGCTCATTAAGGTAAAATCCAACCATAGCATTAAGATTTATTGGTCCCCTTCAATCCCGTGATGCATCAATTTCTATGCTAGGTTGAAGCTTCACCACTCTTGCCCTCCGTCGGTGTCAAACCGCGGATTTCGTGGGGGTCCTGAATCGTATGCCTAGGCAGACGGTAACAGGAGACAAGGGACACGATGTTTTTACCCAGGTTTGGGCCCTCTCGATGGAGGTAAAACCCTACTCTTGCTTGATTAATATTGATGATATGGGTAGTACAAGAGTAGATCTACCACGAGATCAGAGAGGCTATACCCTAGAAGCTAGCCTATGGTATGATTGTTGTTCCTCGTCCTACGGACAAAACCCTCTGGTCTATATAGACACCGGAGAGGGTTAGGGTCACACAGAGTCGGTTACAATGGAAGGAGATCTACATATCCGTATCGCCAAGCTTGCCTTCCACGCCAATGCTTCTGTCACTCTTGCCCTCCAATACATAGTCCTATCAACATACAACTAACCCTACGGTGTGATCCATGCGCGCGCTCATATGACGGGCACCAAAGGACATCAACATAACCACAAGAAAACTAAACCAATCATAGCAATTCACCAATTACCGATAGGACAACGAAAATCTACTCAGACATCATAGGATGGCAACACATCATTAGATAATAATATGAAGCATAAAGCACCCTGTTCAAGTAGAGAGTATAGCGGGTTGCGGGAGAGTGGACCGGTGTAGATAGACATGGGAAGGTGATGAATATGTTGGTGAAGATGACAGAGGTGTTGGTGTAGATTTCGGTGATGATGATATTCCGCCATGCTCTCGCGCCACTGGAGAGAGGGGAGAGCCCCTCTTCTTCTTCTTCCTTGACCTTCTCCATAGATGGGACAAGGGTTTCCTCCGTCCTTGGCTTCCATGGCATGGGAGGGCAAGATCGCCCGAGATTGATCAGTCTCTCTCTCTCTCTGCTTCGCTTTTACATTCTCGCCTTTCACCGCTTTTTTTATAACCGGATATCCGTGAATCTGATTGGGCTGAATTTTGGACACGATCTCTATCCGGATATTAGCTTTCTTGCGCCAAAGAAGGGCTCCAACCGCTTTACGGGTGGCCATGAGGGCCTAGGGTGCGCCCTGCCTCGTGGCCCCTCGGCACCGTGATCACGCTGATTCTTCTTCCCAAATATCACATATATTCCAAAAAATCTCCGCCAGTTTTATCCTGCTTGACTCCGCTTGATATGGATTTTCTCAGAAACAAAAACATGCAACACATAGGAACTGCACTCGCAATCGGATCAATATGTTAGTCCCAAAATAGTATAAAAAGTTGCCAAAAGTATGTAAAAGTTGTAGAATATTGGCATGGAACAATCAAAAATTATAGATACGACGGAAACGTATCAGCATCCCCAAGCTTAATTCCTGCTCGTCCTCGAGTAGGTAAATGATAAAAAAGATAATTTTTGATGTGGAATGCTACCTAGCATAATCTTGATCATGTAATCTAATCATGGCATGAATGTTAAGACACGAGTGATTCAAAACTATAGTCTATCATTTGACATTAAGACAATAATACTTCAAGCATACTAATAAAGCAATCATGTCTTTTCAAAATAACATGGCCAAAGAAAGTTATCCCTACAAAATCATATAGTCTGGCTATGCTCCATCTTCACCACACAAAATATTCACGTCATGCACAACCCCGATGACAAGCCAAGAAATTGTTTCATACTTTTGATGTTCTCAAACCTTTTCTACTTTCACGCAATACATGAGCGTGAGCCATGGACATAACACTATAGGTGGAATAGAATATGATGGTGGAGGTTGTGTGGAGAAGACAAAAAAGGAGAAAGTCTCACATCGACGCGGCTAATCAATGGGCCTTGGAGATGCCCATCAATTGATGTCAATGTGAGGAGTAGGGATTGCCATGCAACGGATGCACTAAGAGCTATAGGTGTATGAAAGCTCAAACTGGAAACTAAGTGGGTGTGCATCCAACTTTCTAGCTCATGAAGACCTCGGGCATTTGAGGAAGCCCATCACTAGAATATACAAGCCAAGTTGTATAATGAAAATTCCCACTAGTATATAAAAGTGATAACTTAAGAGACTCTCTATATGAAGAACATGGTGCTACTTCAAAGCACAAGTGTGGTAAAAGGATAGTAAAATTGCCCCTTTTTTTTTTTTTTTTCTTTTTTCTTTTTTTACGGGCTTCTTTGCCCCTTTTATTTAGGCTTTTTGGCCTCTTTTTATTCATTGGGGCAATGCTCTAATAATGATGATCATCACACTTTTATTTACTTACAACTCAATATTACAACTCGATACTAGAGCAAAGATATGACTCTATATGAATGCCTCTCGTGTACCAGGATGTGCAATGATCTAGCGTAGCAATGACATCAAAATGGACAAGCCATGAAAACATCATGCTAGCTATCTTACGATTGCAAAGCAATATGACAATAAATGCTCAAGTCATGTATATGATGATGATGGAAGTTGCATGGCAATATATCTCGAATGACTATGGAAATGCCATGATAGGTAGGTATGGTGGCTGTTTTGAGGAAGATATAAGGAGGCTTATGTGTGACAGAGCGATCATATCACGGGTTTGATGCACCGCTAAGTTTGCACCAACTCTCGAGGTGAGAAAGGGCAATGCACGGCAATCAAGAGGCTAGCAATGATGGATGGGTGAGAGTGCGATAATCCATGGACTCAACATTAGTCATAAGGAACTCACATACTTATTGCAAAAATCTATTAGTCATCAAACAAAGTACTACACGATGCTCCTAGGGGATAGATTGGTAGGAAAGGACCATCGTCATTCCCCGACAGCCACTCATAAGGAAGACAATCAATAAATACCTCATGCTCCAACTTCATACATAATAGTTCACTATACGCATGCTACGGAATCACAAACTTCAACACAAGTATTTCTACAATCCACAACTACCCACTAGAATGACTCTAATATCACCATCTTTATATCGCAAAACTATTGCAAGGAATCAAACATATCATATTCAGTGATCTACAAGTTTTATGTAGGATTTTATGACTAACCATGTGAATGACCAATTCCTGTCATCTCTCTAAATAGATATAAGTGAAGCAAGAGAGTTTACTTCTTTCTACAAAATATATGCCCGCACTCTAACAAATATAAGTGAAGCAAAAGAGCGTTCTACAAATGGCGGTTTTCTATGTGTAGGGAAATAGGCAATCCAAACTTCAAATGTTATAAGCGAAGCACATGAAGCATTCTATAAAGCCATACTCAGAAGATATAAGTGAAGTGGAATGAGCATTCTGTAAATCAACCAAGGACTATCTCATACCAGCATGGTGCATCCAAGATTTGCACATATCACATGAACGAAACGAATCCGAAAACATACCGATACTTGTTGAAGTAAGATGGGATGCCTTCCGGGGCATCCCCAAGCTTAGACGCTTGAGTCTCCTTGAATATTTACTTGGGGTGCCTTGGGCATCCCCAAGCTTGAGATCTTGCCTCTCCTCCTTATCCTCATATCAAGACATCCTCGATCTTTGAACACTTCATCCACACAAAACTCAACAGAAAAGCTCAGTAAGATCCGTTAGTATAATAACGCAAATCACTACTCTAAGCACTGTTGCAAACCAATTCATATTTTGTTTTTGCACTGTAGCTACCGTAATATAACTTTTCCATGGCTTAATCCATTGATAGAAATTGATAGTTTCATCAAAACAAGCAAACTATGCATCAAAACCAGAATCTGTCTTAAACAGGACAGTCTGTAGTAATCTGAACATTCACCATACCTCTGGTACTCCAACAATTCTGCCAAAATTAGGAAAAATAAAAAATTTGTATAGAAATACAGTGCAAAAAGTTTCAGAACGCTTGATGTTCTAGTTAAAATGTAAAATCACGACTACAGCCAAAGTTTCTGCTCTGCACCGCACAAACCAACAAGCAATGTAAACATCCTAAAGGCAAATCTTGGCACATTATTTTTATAAAACAATGGAATTGTACAAGGATAATTATTTTTGTGAAAATTTTCTGCAATTAAGATTCACAAAGTCTCCGTGATCATGGACAAAGTTCAAGGAGCTCCCCCACTTCAACAATGCTTGTCTTTCTCACTTTCACTTTCCTTTTTGAAAAGTTTTGGGTTCCCTCTATATATTTTTTATTTTTAAACTTTAAAAAGCACTCAACAGAAATAAATGACTCTCTAAAACTTCCGGTTGTCTCCTTGGCAGCTTTCTTTAAAGCCATTAAGCTAGGCATATAGTGTCAAGTAATGGATCCACCCGGATCCCAAGGTATATCAAAGCCAATTTTAATTAAAAATGATTTGTAATTTAGTAGTGAGCAAAAAGTAACATATATCATGTAATGACGAAGTATAACTCTCTTCCTATGCATCGGCATGTCATAAAAGAACAATTCATGCACACAAAGTAAAGGCCAATGCATAGTATAAACAGTTTCTTGCAATTTTATCATGTTGGAAACATAGAGAGGCAGAGATGTAGTTCCTCTCTCATAATAATTGCAAGTAGGAGCAGCAGGCACATGCATATTATATCTATCAAAATCATCATGTGTAGTTGTAAAACGCAACCCATCAATATAATCCTTAATAAGGGAAAACTTCTCCGATATAGTGTAGTCGAGAGAATTCAAAAAGATAATAGGACTATCATGCATGGGTGCAATAGCAACAATTTCTTGTTTAACATAAGGAACTATATCAAGTTCATCTCCATAAGCATAATTCGTATTGGCATCTTGGCCACAAGCATAGCAAGCATCATCAAAAAGGGATATTCCAAAAGAATCAACGGGATCATAACAATCATCATAGCAATCATCCTTCGGTAAGCACAAAGGGAAATTAAACAATGTATGAGTTGAAGGGTTACTCTTATTAGAAGGTGGGCACGTGATCAATCCGCTCTTCCTCCCTTTGTTCTTCTCTCTCCTCCTCATCTTTTTCATCCAATGAGCTCACAATGTCATTAATTTCTTCTTCCATAGACTCCTGCAAAATATTAGTCTCTCCTTGGACAGCGGAGACTCTCTCAATAAAATCATCAATATCGGAATTGAATTCATAATTCTCATAGCAATATTTAAGTATAGCAAAATTTTCGTGTCTATAAACTGAATCATCAAAATCTTCAAACTCTTTAAACAAAGATTCAATTTCATAAGCACCCATAAAAGCAACAAATTATTCTATTTGTTCCACATCATAGTAATCATATATACCATTAGCATAAGAAGCCAAGGTTTTATCATCATTAAATTTGCATGAAAATGGAAGGTGTGGAGCCTTCATCCTAGAGCAACAAGTATAATCATATCTCAAGCATAGTTCCCAAGCATACCAGTGCAACATATGAATTTGATCCCATAATAGTCTCCCTTTTTGAGTCAAGCGATAATCCCTAAAGTATTCAAGTTGATCCAACGTGTCTCCCATTACATAATTGAATGGGGTTTTCTCAGGATTATCAAAATAGTTCATAATATTTTTCACATAACCAACATCGAGGATTTTAGGAGGTTCCCCATCTCCGTGAGTAGCAAGTACACCTAATTTTTTTGGTATTTCGTGTTCCATATCCATAACAAAAGATAGAGAACAACTTAGAACAGCAAATAAAACTTACTTAGTGATAAAGCAAACAAGCACACACGAGAATATTCACCCCACGCTATGACTCCCCGGCAACGGCGCCAGAAAAAGGTATTGATACCCCACAAGTATAGGGGATCAATTGTAGCCTCTTTCGATAAGTAAGAGTGTCGAACCCAACGAGGAGCTAAAGGTAGAACAAATATTCCCTCAAGTTCTACCGACCACCGACATAACTCCACGCACGCTTAACGCTCGCTTTACCTAGAACAAGTATGAAACTAGAAGTACTTTTAGGTGTTATTGGATATGTTTGCAAGATAATAAAGAGCGGTAAATAAAAAGTAGGGCTGTTTAGATAAAGAAGCAATAAAGTTAGTATAGCGAGTGTGGAAAAGTGGTGGTAGGAGTTGCTAAATTGTCCCTAAGCAATTGACTACTTTAATAGACCGATAGCAACTTTTATGTGGAGAGGCCATCGCTAGCATGTCATCCCTGACTTGGAATTCTATGCACTTATGATTGAACTATTAGCAAGCATCCGCAACTACTAACGCTCATTAAGGT
Organism: Aegilops longissima; assembly: GCA_021605205.1. Taxonomy (NCBI): domain Eukaryota; kingdom Viridiplantae; phylum Streptophyta; class Magnoliopsida; order Poales; family Poaceae; genus Aegilops; species Aegilops longissima. The sequence goes on along the minus strand of JAHIAM010002069.1, from coordinate 27,976 downwards.
AAAACCCAACCATAGCATTAAGATATATTGGGCCCCTTCAATCCCGTATGCATCAATTTCTATGCTAGGTTGAAGCTTATGTCACTTTGCCCTCCGTCGGTGTCAAACCGCGGATTTCGGTAGGGGGTCCTAACTGCAAGGCCTAGGCGGATGGTAACAGGAGACAAGGGACACGATGTTTTTACCTGTGTTTGGGCCCTCTCGATGGAGGTAAAACCCTACTCCCGCTTGATTAATATTGATGATATGGGTAGTACAAGAGTAGATCTACCACGAGATCGTAGAGGCTAAACCCTAGAAGCTTGCCTATGGTATGATTGTTGTTCCTCGTCCTAAGGACTAAACCCTCCGGTTTATATAGACACCGAGAGGGTTAGGGTTACACAGTCGGTTACAATGGAAGGAGATCTACATATCCAGACGCCAAGCTTGCCTTCCACGCCAAGGAAAGTCCCATCCGACACGGACGAAGTCTTCAATCTTGTATCTTCATAGTCTAGGAGTCCGCCAAAGGTCATAGTCCGCCATCCGACACCCCCTAATCCAGACTTCTCAAGAGTCTCCTAACCAGGCTTCAATGACGATGAGTCCGCGCCAGCTTTGTCTTCGCATTGCAAGGCGGGTTCCTCCTCCGAATACTTCATAGAAGATTTTGAACACAAGGATAGTGTCCGCTCGCAAAATAATTTCCACATACCACCGTAGAGAGAATAATATTTGCGCAAATCCAATCACGACGATTCCGCAATGTGACATCACACCACGCCAAGCCTTTATTCAATCGCTTTTACTGTCCCAGCTCAGCGATTTAGCGAGGCGGTTTCCTTGGCACGCCTTGTCAAAGCAGAGATCGTGTCCCTTATTCCGGATTCTAATCAATACGGGCGTAGTAACTCCAATCGCTCCTGCTGGCACGCCTCTATCGGGCGAGTCCCAACGGTCACGGGAGGGCCTTGGTATTCAACCTCTTTATAAAGAGACCAAGGCTCCACTCTTTCTTTCAATCTCAATCGAATCCGCCTCGCCGAGTTCCAACACCTAAAGCTCCAGATTCAGCGCTCGACCTTTGATGATGTCCGCCCGACCTTCAAGGTCGTGGATGCCTTCCTCCGCTACGGAAGAAGACGTAAAAAGCTATGATATGCCGTACTTAATCGGGCGAATTTCGTGATAGGCTGCCTGCTCAAGGGAAGGTTATTCCACTCCCAAGCCCGGTGAGAGCGCTGTGTTCAAGCCTCACTTCCTTCGGGGTTAGGCTTCCTGACAGACCCCTTCATGAGGGGGGCCTATGTTTTATTATGGGTTGGAATTTCACGATTTGATCCGCAGTCCATCCTCCACATCTCGCTGCTCATTGTCGATGCGAAGCCTTCCTCCGATTACTCCTCACTTCGGATTATGGCTTAAGACCTTCAAAGTGGAGCCAAGATGATCAAGGGCAGCAAGCGGAGTGCGAGGGGCTGTTATAAGCAAGAATGCCGACGCCCATGGCCCGAGGGCTCTTTTCAAGAGGAGTTCAGCGATGGCAACGAGATTGGTTTTATATCACAGCTCCTGTGGGCACCAAGTGGGTGGCGCCCCGCCTTTCGCCGGGTCCTCCCCGGTGCTAGCGCCATGGGTCAATAATGGCTTGACTGGGGCCGCAAGGACGCGCCTTGTTGCGTGGTCGCATTCAAGATCTCCCGAAAGAGACATCAACCTGGCCGTAGTGACGCAGGTCATGTTCATTCGCCGCACTTTGCCCCGCAAACGCCGCCTCCGCCTGTGGGAGTTTAATCAGAGGGACCACGAGCCTCCAACACTTTACGGGTGGGACGCCCATGGAGATGTACAAATTGTTCTTCGATCACAAGCAATGTGTCGGACTTGACCGAGGACGCAGGTCTAAGCTGCAATCGCTCGGATACTCAAGTAAGTAGCCCTGCACTTGACACGCTTATCCGTGATATTCATCATGAAATTGCCCTTAAAAGAGTTGTCCCTTTAAACAGGAGTGGATAGCGAAGCAAAGCTAATCAGGTGTCCGCCCCTCCCCGAGACCACGCCGACCCCGTGTTAACCAGATGTTGGAGGTTGCGCTTTGGAAGAAGGCGAAGAGGGGAACAAGGAAGCTACCGCCTCCTCAAGGAGGTTGTTAGGAAAGGAGGAATTGAGAATCCTCCATCCAGGGAAAGAAGAGGACCGCCTCAAGACCCGGAGACCATGGTCTCAAAGCGGGGAAGAATCTTCGCCGAGGGTCCCGCGCTGGAGGTACCTCGGCCGCACTGTGCCCTCAAGGGGATCAGCCCTCCAAATAGCCGTAAGTAGAGAGGGGAGTTTTAAAATAAGAGACATCCCTATTCTATTCCTAAGAAAGATAACTAAATTTTTACCTTGTAGTTCGATCTCAGCCCTTCTCAGCAGAGCTCATCTTCGTGGGATCTTCGTCCAAGATGATGGAGAGCGAACGCCTTCCTGCATCAGCTTCAGGAGGCGGGCGACCCGAGGTGTCGCCACAGAGGGTTTTCAATCCGCAGGCCGGAAAGCAGCCGTAGGGCTCCCCAAAGCCCTCCGTGTCCGCCTTCAAACAGGCCATCGACGAGTCCGCACCGCCCGTGCATGGTCGGAGGAGCTGAAGGATCTGCTCGGGCGAAGGCCTATTCAGAAGAACACCGTGCATTGATGGGCACGGTGATTGAAAGGATTTCATCCGGAAGAGCGGGTTGCACGAGGCCGCCAAGAGTTTATCGACAGGTTTTGAGGTACGCTAAATGATGTACCTTTTGACAGCCCGCATATAAAAGATGCGCTCAGAGTAGATAGTAGTTCTTAAGACTCGTGCGTTGTCAAAATGACAGACGCCGAGGATCATAATCCCAGTATAACATGTCGCTTCTTCCAATGTAGGTGGCGGCGTCCGCTGGCTAGCCGGATCGATGAATTTGCCGAAGCTAAAGCGGCAACTTGACGTGGCGGATGCCGACATCGCGCTTGTCAACAAGCTGCTTGACGAGTCACAAGGTATGCAATTTCTCCGCGGACACCTGGTAAGGGGCTTGATGCCCGTGTTTACAACATGTATGCTTGATGCAGATGGAGCCGCTGCCATGGAGAACCTTCATGGCGGAACTCGCCCAGCCAATGAGCAGGCCAGAAAAGTGATGCGGTTGCCTTAAAGGCGGTCAAGAGCTGAAAGTCGAACAGGCTGCTCAATGCCAAGCAGGAAGGAAATGGCCGAGATGGCTGTGAAGTTGAAGGATGCTGCCGATCGCTGCAAGCTTCTTGAAAAGAAGGTCGGGCAGAACAGTATGACTCGGAGAAGGCCACTATCGAGGCTAAGGATGCTCGCCCGCAATGAGAGCCATGAAGGTGAGCTACGCCAGCCGAGATATCGCGGCGGAAAGCCCTTTATGCTGCGGATGAAGTTCGGGATCCTAAATATGCTCGCTGGACCGGGTGTGGAGTGCGGCGGATTCTTATCTCGACTGGCGACAAGTGCCACGGACGCGTCAACACTTCCGAGATCAACAGGATCACGGCGTAAAAGCTTTTTGGTCGCAGCCCATTAATCCAGAGCGCCCACTTCCATTAACCGATCGCTTGGCCGAAAGGGCGGAGCTGAATAGGTTATCCGGACTTGCCATGAAGGATGTCGGAGTCATTTGTGGCCGGAAAGGCCCGAGCTGAAGAGTTATTTTGGTTTGTGCAGCAGTTCTTTGCGCGGTGCCGCATATCAATGCAATGAAGAGGTCAAGATGCATAGAGGGTGCGCGATGGCTTTGCCCGTGTCAAGACATACTGGGCGGAGATGAAGGCCACCGACATTGCATCCCAAGATTCGGACGGGAGCGAGTACCCACCGGCACTATTTTCGTGAAGTTCTCGCAGGCGCTGCTTAATAGGGACGCAGGTTTCAAGGATATCATGTTCAATAACATGTATTATTGTAAAACAATATTTTGATGGAATATAAAAGCTTTTTATACTTGTGCCTGCAAGAATTAAAATACCTCCCAGGCGGCCGTTAATGTATATGTGTATATAACCTGAAAGATGGCAGTTCGCTTCAGCCCACGATATAATGCGGGGTGTTCGCAGTAGGCGATTTTCACACTTGATCCAACGCCTTGGTCCTATAAAGGAGGTGATAGCGAGCTTAACTAGGCAACCGGACTATAATGCTTTATCACTTTCACTTAGCCATAGGAGTTTGACAGTGGGGCTACTATATAGCCTCTAGGGGCACCGCCGCCGCCTCAATTCGGGCGCTGTGCCCGACCGAAACGGCTCTTCGTTAATGCGGAGGAATCCTAAAGATTCCGTGAGTCATCGAGTGGCTGACCAGTCTCACGCTATATCATGACACTGCCGCTTTCATCGAGGTGCTCGCCGCCAAACCGGGCACAATCGCAGAGTTCTCCGGTGTCGCTTAGCCGATAGAGCGGAACGTAAGGCAGCAAAACACAGGAGCCGGCAAACCCCACATTTGACCAAAGATATGATTCGAGCTGATGCATATAAGGCCAAACCGCGACGCCTAACACTCCCTAAGGTATTCGGTCTTTATGAAAACGGGCTGAACAACGCCTTAGTAATAAGCCCTCGTGTCTAGGTACGCCGCAAAATCTCGACGGGCCGGCCTAAGACGCCAGCCTCCACCTCGTTATAGCAAGAAACCAGGGATGTGTATCAACCGAGACAGTAAAAAGGTTTACGCAGGTCTTAATCTGAAAAGAACTTGAACGGGTCCTCATCGCACGCCTGCTACCGGTCTTCAAGCAGCTATATCCTCGACGGTGTAGCACGTGTTCATCTGTAAAGAGAGGAACTTAGTTGAAAAGATCGTGCAAAATGTAATGCTATATTAAATAAACAAAGTACAGCTTTTAAAAATGAATAAAATTGAGCTTTATTGTCTCTTGTTGTACATGCGCGAGCCCCTTGAGGGGGGTATGCGGCTAGTAAGTTCTTACGCCGACTCGGTTTGGCTATGTCCGGGTCTGAACGACCTGTTTAGGTGCTTTGCTTAGTGAAGCCGATTTAGTGTGAGGCTGTTAATGCAGCCGCACATCTTCCGTGCTCGAGGAACACTGATATTTCCTTTAATGAGATGATGCCTAGTGACCAGGCATTTTAAGTGTAAGGATGCATACATGCGTTTTATGTTAAAGCGGGCGTAAAGCTTCACGCCCCAGAGTGCTTGATAGCTACTTGTAAATGGGGCGATGTGGAAGGTTAGCTGCCATGCTAAAGTTGTCGGGTGAGCCAAACATAACTTCTAGCAGAGAGAGCCCGCATAATGGCATCTCGGCTCATGCTACCCCTTGAAAGGAAGTGTTGCTATGGTGAATTGTTGTTGGGTCTATCTCAGCTTATGGATTGTGTCCTCGATATAGCAGGTTTAAATCACCGCCGCCATTCATTAGGACTTGTGTAAAGTGGAGTCCGCCAATTATCGGATCTAATACCAAGGCAGTCCAGCCTGCATTCCGGATACTTTCTAGAGTCGCCCCGATGGTCGAAGGTGATTGGTTTTAACAACCAAAGTATGGACTCCTCTCGATAGGCCGATGGCTCAGATCTTTATGGGCACCACTGTTTCTCCCCTTTGTTACGTGAAGTGAATTTACTGCTTTGACTTCTTGGGGAAATTTTTTGTTTTCCCAAGTGCTCGCTTGGGTTCGCCATCGCCCTCGCTGGTGTGTCGAGCCCTTGTGTTCGGGCGTTGAGTTTGCCGGATTGCTTGAAGACCCAACAATCTGTGGGTATGGTTTGCAGGCTTCCCGAGTACGTGGTATTTGATATATCTTGTCCAAGATTTTGTTTAGGTTAGATAGCTCATCCCCTGTTATCCTTGAGGGGCAGCTTTTTCGATTCTGCCGGAGCTTCAATCCGCGCGGACTGTCGTGTTTCTTCGGCTGTTTCTTGGTCCGCGCTGGTCCTGCTGCATCGTGATTTCGCTTCATCCCTAACTTCGATGTACTTGGGTCGCTGGTATCGCATCTTGCCAACCAGCTATCCTCTCCCGCACAAAAGCGGTCATGAGGCTTGTTAATGCGCCATTGTTCTTGGTTTTTCTTGGCCGAGGTGTCTGGCGAGCCATTCGCCCTTGACAAGCAGTTTGAAAGCTGCTAAGGCTTCGCGTCCTGACAATGACTATTTGGTTCTTTTTAGTAAGGAATCTATTCCAGAATTTCTGGGCTGACTCTCCGGATTGTTGAGTTATGTGACTTAAATCGTCTCAGATCCGGAGGTCGGACATAGGTCCTTGAAAATTGCCCAAAAGCATCCTCGAGCTCTTCCCAACTTCCAATGGTGTTTTCGGGCAGGCTTTAAGCCAATGCCGGGCTGGCCCTTTGAGTTTGAGGGTAAGTATTTTATGGCGTGAGATCATCTCCTCTAGCCATGTGTATGTGGAGGATGTAATCCTCAATCTAGACCTGTGGTCTGTTGTTCCGTCAGATGCCTCTATGTTTACGGGTTTGAATCTCACTGAAATTCATGATCCAAGACCTCATCGGTGAAACATAGGGGTGTGTAAGGCACCCCGTGTACCATGATGTTCGGATATTTGATGTTGCATTGCCATCGAGCTTGCTTTCTGGCCCATAGATAGATCTGGCTGGGCCATCTTTTTCGATGCGAGTCCCAGCGGATCGCGCCGGGTTTGTGTGCGGGGCGCCATTTGCCGCACTATGTTGGCCATGGGGTCATTTGTCCGACCGGTGGTTTTTATTTTTGATTGCGAGGCTCTAAGGCCTCTTCATCAAATTCGCAGTAATTTTCGCTCGGATAGTTTCTTGTGCGCGCGACTATCGCCAGATTTGTCCATGTGTTGAGTACTTTGCTCCATCTAATTCTGAGTGCATCTTCCGCTGTTTTGAGCTTCCGCTTCGCTTTTCAGCTACGCGCAGCGGGACGCAGCCTTTTTGAGGTTCTTCGCCCAAAGAACTTGTACGGGCGTGAGGTTGTCCGGACCGTTGTCTTCGCTGGGGACGGGTTGTTTATCCAAGTTGCCTTGTTCGGACGGTTGCTCGATGGCGTGTTCGGCCCGCCGGTTCGCCTCGCTCTATGGCTGGGTCTCAGATGGCTGCTTTCTCCGCCGAGGTGGTTTGAGCGGCGCCACGCCGCTTTGATTGCTTTTCGAGGAACGATCCTCGCTGTGTCCTTTTTGTTCCTCGTCGCGCTTCTTTAGGTGTATTCACCATGTATACATCGTGAGATGGGGTGGTTGTCCAGCGGGCCTATAGGCGCTGGTTCCTCGTTTCGCCTCCTACATCGTCCCATACCGCCGATGTCTTCGGAGTCGAAGTCGGCATGTCGTTAAATCATCGACAAAGGCTACAAAGTGGTTGGTGGGTGGGCTTTGAATTTCTTTGTCGTCTGTGATCCCAACCTTGCTGAACATAGTCCGCCAGGGCTCTCCGACAAAGAGAGAGACTTTAGTGAATTCAGAATGTCGCCAAAGGAGAGTGCCGAAGATGTCCGCGGCGGTGAACTCCATGATCGGGCGCCCAATCGGATTCGATTGGGGCGCGAAGGTTCGGAGTCCGGAGAGGAGTCCGCACTTTGGAGTCACGAAGCCAGAAAGGACAGGTATGGTGTTCGCCCGACGCCATAGAGATTGCAGCCCCGAGGCGGTGTCCAGCCACCCGCCCTCGATAGGCGCAATGGCTCCGGAAGCTAAGGGTCGGAGCGACATCGTGCGCCTCCAGACACTGCTCGCGGCAGAGCTAGATCATGCCCATCGTGACAAGGCGCGCGCTTTGGCTGTGGCTCAACTCGTCAAGATTGTCGGTGTACTAGAGTAGGGTACCCTAGTATCCCGAACTTGTGCACGGGCAGTTGCAAGACCTCGCTGCAAGGCTTGCTCGGTGACCGCTAAGGTCCTCCGCGGCTCCATTTGAGCCATTCAAGAACAAAGTATTTAAGTCAAGGAGATAAGGCCCCGCAAGAGGAGCTTGCCGGAAGGCCAACCAAGGCACCTAGGAGACAAGGCCCCGATAAGAGGAGCTTGCGGAAGGCCCGTGAGCGCACAAGCTCCCGGACGCGATAAGACAACAACCGCGTAAGGCGCTTTGCCGCGCAGACTACCACTGCTCCCGCCCACCACATCCACCAACGTGTCGCCATGGGACCTTTCCAGCGCCTGCGTGGCAAGAGGTCAGGCGCTGCCAGCGGAGCGCTGTGGCAAGCGGTGTCGATAAGATTGCCATCGTGGGTAAGCGGTGGCATCCCGACGGTCCTTTCGCAGACTGCTTAGTCGACTTAGACGGGCATTTAATGCCTTTGTCCCCGCCGCCGTGGTTAGGTATGATACACCGTATAAGTAGCTGTACCAACCACGACCCTTTTACGCTTTTGCCCTTGTTCACGCTTACCACCGTCGGAGACCCTTGAGCATATAAAAGGAGGCCCATGCACAACGAGAGGGGGGTTCGTTCCATTCTAAACCGAGAACACTCACGCTAGGTCTTGTAGCTCTCAGCCCCCTAGCAAGAACACAATACAATCGCATAAGCAGCAGAGAGTATTATCTCTCCGAGAGCTCCGGCCGGGTAAACCGCTCGCGGTGCTTCACCTCGATCCGCTTCTTCGCGACTCTCCTCCCCACCGAACCGAAGGGGCTTGGTCCGCCGTCCCATAGGTGTTCGTGGGTCGATCAGCTTCCCCGACATTTTGGCGCGCTGTGGGCGCTGAGGCTGTGTGAACCTGATCCGCGCTCACACGAAGCTACATCTTTCATCATCTTCATCGACATGCCACCGGGCGAAGAAGGCTTCGGCGACAGCGGAGCTGCCCACGCCGATCCCACCACCACCGGAGCAAATGGGTGGTGGGTGGACGCCGCGGAAGAACGGGCGCGACGAGGGAGCCCACGACGCTACCAAGTCCAAGGACAAGGCGGCGCAGACTCGGCGTCTGACAGACATGTACAGCGCCCATCTCAGAGGCGGGGACCGACAGCCGCCATGGTATTCACAGTACTCATACGCCGCTGGATCAAGATCAAGCCGGTGGATCTCGGCCCTCAAGACCAGCGTGTTCGCCAACACACCGGGCACGAAGCGAGGCATGGTCGCCGGACGGGATATTGCCTTCTAACATAGTTAGGAGTCCGAGCATATCCCGCCTCGCACCGCTCGCCGCCGCCCACCACCCCAAAGTAAGCTTTGGCGAGCTCAATCGCTTCCTAGATTACTTCCAACAGCCGACAAGGTCGGCGAATGGAGGGCCACCATCCGTAGTCTCATCGCTTTGCTAACGGCGACACTCCGCAAGCAACCGACTACATCGCTGCACGGCAAGACCGCTTATGCACGAGCCGGTGGCGATGAGACCGTGGAGGTGCAACCACCATGCACTCTCCACCTCGGTTAAGATCGCCAATTGCCGGATCCACCTCGACAAATACTCCACCGCCATCGGATCCACGAGCTCGCCGCGATCAGCACCAAGTTCTCACGAACGACAACAAGAAGACGCCAACTCGCATCGAAGCGCCAAGAGAAGCGCCAAGCGCTAATCCGACCAGCGCGCTACCGGGCCCTTCCGTCGACATGCATGCGCCAGGGGAACCAGCGACTTGTCAGACGCGTAGGTTGCCCCTGCTGCTCACAGTGAGCCAGCGGCAAGTCCAAAGGGCCCAGCCGTAAGAATTTCAAACCAGATGTGCCGAGAAGCACGATGGCAAGACGATCCGTCGGAGTTCCTCAAAGATCTACACCATTGCGGTACAAGCGCCGGGGCTTAGACGACAAGATTCTAGCCAACTACTTCCCTACCGGTACTCAAGCCCAATGTCGATCTTTGGCTCATGCACTTGCCGGACAACCCATATCCTCTTGGCAGATCTGCCATCAGTTTGCCGCCTTCACAGCGCCACAAGCCCCATGGTCAAGAGAGCGATCTTCATCCGCCGCCTGTATGAAGGAGAGCCCCGCAAGTACATTCAGAGATTCAGCCACAGACAGACAACATCTCAGATGTCCACCCCGCCGCTGTAATCGCTGCTCCATCGAACGTGAAACCACAGGATGCGGAGGAGATGGCGATGTGCAAGATCGAGACGCCAGTGAGCTGTATGCCCCGGCCGATAAGTGTGCATGGCCGAGGAAGGGAGGATACTCCCCGGAGAGGATACGGAAGCTGCAGGATCTGATAGTGAGGGGTCCGCCCCGGCAAAGAAAAGCCGACGGCGGAATAACAGGAAGAAAAAAGGCAAAGATGTGCTAGTTGTTGAGCAGTCCGCAACGTAAGGTGGCGCCAAGAAAGCTAAAGTTGGTAACTCGCAAGGAGGTTGCCGCACCACCAATTGCTGGCGGTCGCCGACAAGCAAGACGGCTCCAACAAGCAAGATCGCAAGATCCACCGCACTAAGGGCCATGACCTCCGTGAGCTGCAAGAAGGTCGAGCAGCTTGTCGAGCAACAAAAGGCTGAGTACGAGCGACGCGACAAGGAGAAGGCTCAGGAAGGTGCTGGAGGAGCTAGCAAGAAACGCCCAGTGCCGGAGGACGCCACGGCAAGGCAAAATGGCAAGGAGACAGACTTCGCGCCGCGATAAGGATGAAGATGACGGCGATGACAAAGACATGGATGATGACGGCCGATGAGCAGGAGTTCCAAAGCCACCAGAGGTCTTGTGCGTTGACGGCGGTTTCCTCGCATACTTCACACCGCCAACTCAAGCAAAGGATGCGAAGTCAATGCGCAACCGTCCGCCGAGTCACGCAGCCTCGAAATGGTCCAAAGACGCTTATCATCTTTGATATTGAGGACCACCCTGATCGATAATCTGCGGTCGGTGCTTGCCGATGTTGGTTTCACCAACTATCCGCAACCTCAAGGTCACTAAGATGCTAGTTGACGGTGGGGCCGCTTGAATCTGATCTCCTTCGCGTGCTCCGTAAACCCAGATCCCCGACAAAGAAGCTCAAGAGACCGCACGCCCAAGGAATCAATCCGGAAGGAGCAAGCCAAAGGAAAGATCACGCTGTCGGAACATTTGGCAGCGAAGTTGAACTTCAGGACTGAGAGGGTCACTTTGACGTTGCTGATTTTCCATTGCCTTACAATGGGATACTTGGTCATTCAAAGACTCGCCAAATTCATGGCAGCCTCTCACTATGCATAAACTTGTCAAGATGCCAGCCCGATAAGTGTCATCTCCGCCCTCGGCGACAAGAAGGATGCTCTTATCTCGCGCCGACAAGATCTACTCGAAGCAAGCAGCCGCAGCAGATCACAAGTCACTTGCGCTGAAGCTCCCGGGAAGAAGAAGACCAAGTCCGCAAGAGCTCGATGCCCACTCCCGCAAGCGCTTCTTCGGAGTGCTGCGCCACCGCCGAGGACGCACCATCGAGCTCCACCGCAAGTGTAAGAAGACGATGGCAGCTCCACCAGAGACCAAGAAGGTGTCCGCTAAGGAGGACAAAGATCGGTGGTACCTTCACCATCGCGCCACTCTCGACCCTAAATAGGAAGGCGCTTGCTTTCCTCATGCTTAACATCGACGTGTTTGCATGGCAACCGCCCCGACATCCCCGTGTTCCTGTGAGTAATTGAGCACCATCTGCCGTTCTGTCCTCACGCCGCCCGCTAAGCGTAAAGTCGAAGCAAGCAAAGGAGCGCCAAGAATTCATAGCGTAAGAGATCAAGAAGTTGGAAGCAAAGGGCCTTGTGAGAGGAGTGCTCCATCCTACGTGGTTGGCTAATCATGTAGTCGCGTATGTAAGGCAAACGGAAAATGGAGGCTTTGTATCGACTTTACCGATGTTAATAAAGCCTGTCCCAAAGACCCATTTCCTTTGCCGCGACGATCGATTGTTGACTCCACGGCCGGATGTGATTTGCTTTCTTTCTTAATGCATACTCAGGATACCATCAGATCTTCATGGCGTAAGAGGATGAGGAGAAACCGCATTCATCACCCCATGTGGCACATATTGTTTCGCATTTGATGCCTTTCGTTTAAAGAATGCCGGTTCAACATTTGCAAGAGTAGTCCATGACGCTTTTGAGCCGCAAATACACGTAAGCTTCATGGATGACATAGTGGTCAAGAGCAAGGACAAGGCAACTCGATTCAAGATTTAGATGAAACCTTGCAAATCTGCGCAAGATCAACCTCAAGCTCAACCCCGAGAAGTGCGTGTTTGAGTCCTCCGCAAGCTTCTCGGTTCTTCGTGGTCTCAGCGGGAATCAAGCCAATCCCGACAAGATCAAGGTCATTGAGCTGATTGAAGCACCAAAGCGCCAAGGATGTACGAAGACTTGCCGGTTATGTAGCTGCTTCAAAGAAAGTTTATCTCTAGGTTCGCTGAGCGCCTCCGCCATTTTTCAAATTTTGAAAAGGCAGGTCCAATGAAATGGACTCGAAGCGGAGGCTGCGCTGCAGGATTTAAAGAGATACCTGTCCTCCACTCAATACTTGTCGCACCTAAGCCACAAGAGAAGTTGTCGCTGTATATAGCGCAACCAATCAAGTGGTTAGTGCTGCGTTAGTAGCGGAAAGGGAGGCGGATGATGAGCTAGCAACCACGTAGAGACATCCAGCGACAAGCAAGGGACTTCACCGCAAGATCTGGTCCCGATAAAGAAGGGTCTCATAGGCAGCGCATGAGAAGGCGCAAGAGAATGGTGCAGCCCCAATTACTTTGTCACGCCCTTCCGCAGGGGCTAGGTCAAGGTACTCGTGTGCAGAAATTGCTTTTGGCCTTCTCATGGCCTCGAAAGCTGCGCCATTACTTTCAAGCACATGAGATCACAGTCGCCACTCGCTTCAATGAAGAGGATACCGCAAAATCCGTAGCAACAGCAGGATTGTCGAGTGGGCAATCGAACTGCAAGCTTTGGCCTCAAATTTGAGAGCACTTCAACTATCCAAAGCAGAGCATTGGCAGAGTTCATAGCAGAATGGACGCCACCCAGATGAAGAAATTCCGTAAACGAGCATCCCCGCCAAGGAAGCGAGCAAAGAGTGGCTGATGTACTTTGATGGTGCCTTCGCTGCAGAAGGCGCCGGTGTCAAGCGGCCGCTTGTCGTGACCTAACGGAGAGCACCTCAAGTACATAGTCCAGATGCACTTTCCCAAGGAGCAAGCAACAAACAATGCTGCAGAGTATGAAGGTTTGCTTGCCGGTCTCGTGGATCGCAGAGACCTTGGGATCAAGAAGCTCATTGTCGTGGGTGACTCACAGCTTGTCGTCCGCCAAGTGAACAAGGATTATCGAGTCCGCTGATGGAAGCTTATGTTGATGAAGTAAGAAAGCTAGAAGAGCACTTTGACGGCGGCAGATGGAATATGTTCCGAGGGCTCGTAACTACATTGCAGATGGTCTGTCAAAGTGCGCCAAGACTTGTTACTCAGGGAACCAGGGATCTTTGTGCTCAAGCTGACTCAACCGACCGTAACGCCATCAACCGGACAGAGAAGAGGAAGTTGATTTCGGTGACTATTTTCCGCAGAGCTCCCAAGCCGCAACCAAGAAGGTCCCCAAGATCAACACCGACCGCCTGAGGAGCAGTCCTGCTGACAAGCCCAAGGGTTTGTTTCGCTGAAGCAGACGCCCCGACAAATTTTGTTCGCAAGCTTGCCGGGAACGCCAAGTCCCTACCGAGCCGCAGGTTCTAGCCAGAGAAGCGGATGTTCCCGCAACAACAGATGTGTCTTTAGTTCTTGTTGTCGAGCCGCAAGCTCCAAAGATGGGCACAACAGATTGTCCATTTCTTCAGATAAGAGAGCTTCCCAAGAGCAAGAAGAAGCGGAAAGAGTAGCCCTAAGAGTCAAGTATGTACCAGTTTGTCGATAGCACACTGCATGTAAGAAGGCTCAACGGTGTGAAATTGAAGTGTATTCACCGAAGACGACGTAAGCTGCTGGCAGAGATACATGGAGGCATATGTGGTCACCACATTACAAGAAGAGCACTTGCCGCAAAGCATTCCGCAAGGTTTCTTTTGGCCGACGTCCCTCCAGATGCAATCGCACAAGTAACCAAGTGTGAAGCGTGCAGGCCCATTCCAAGCAGACACACCAGCTAGCTCAAGCTCTCCGCACGCATCCCTTTATCCTGCCATTTTCGGTCTGGGGCTCACATCTCGCCCTTTCCCCTGCAGTTGTGGGGGCTTTGAGTACTTGTACGCTGTAATCGATAAGTTCACAAAGTGGCCGGAAGTGGAAGCAGCAGAGGAAGGTGACAGCACGTAAACAGCAATAAGTTCTTTAGGTCGATTGTTTGCCGCTTCGATTCCTAACAGGATCATCACCGTATAACGCACGCATTCACGAGCCGCACCTTCATGCAAAGATGTCCAAGATCTTGGCGCCATGGTTCGCTTCGCTTCTGCTCATCCGAGAAGTAATGGCTGCCGGAGAGGGCAATGCTGCAAGTGTGCGGGCTCAAGACCGTATTTCGGCTGTGCTGCACAAGTGAAGAAACTGGATCGAGGAGCTGCCGGTAGTTCTTGGTCGATCAGACGACGCCAAATCGAGCCACCGGTCGTCACACCTTCGCCTAGTCTATGGAGCAGAGGCTTCTCCCCACGAACTCAGATACGGGTCACCTCGAGTGCTCGCTATGATGAGTTTTGAGCAAGAGCTGCGATAAGATGACGACTGCTACCTTGAGGAGGACCGTCTTCAAGCCGTCAGGACGTAGCTGCTCGATACAAAGAAGCTTTTGCGCCGCTACCATAGCCGCAAAGTTAGTGCCGAAGTCTCGAGGAAGGTGATTTGTTCTTCGCCGCTCAGTCCGCCAAGAATTCCAACAAGTTGACGCCGGTGGGAAGGCCCTTATCGGGTGAGACGAAGTCACTAGGCCCTGGCGCTGTCTTCGCTTTGAGATCAAGATGGCATTCGTGAGCAACTCCCGAATATTGAGCATCTTCGTAAGTTTTACTCAGAGGGCTTGTTTTAACCTGTTTCGCAACCACCTTTTGTACAAGTCTTGCCGATGTTGCATGTAATCCTTGTACAAAGCTGCCGCACCCCCTGCATAAGTATAGCCTCTGTGTTTCACAGAACTTGTCAATTTCATGCTTTATCATTTTAATGCATGTGTTATCTCGACACTTTGTGCAGCACCTACACCCGGTAAGTAATAACGAGTCGTTAAAGGCTCCATAACTTTGTTTTCTTTCTTCTTTCTCAAAGAAAGAAAAGTTCCCTCGCCCACAAGTTTGCCGGGGAAGGAGAAGATAATGGTGTGGGCCACCAAGGCCGCCGAGGAAGTTTCACCTTACCGAAGCAAACGATGTAAAAGCTAAGTTGTTAAAATTTGAGCAATCAGTTTTAAAATTTTAAGTTATCTTCCTCGAACCATCAGCATTTTGTATGGAAAACCTGTGCGCGGAGGAACCAACTCGTAGCTAGTTGCGCGCCTTACTTTATTTCGAGTCCGCCAACAACTTAAGTGAGCTGCAACTAGTTGCGATAAGGTTGTTTGTCGTGGGAAGCGGTACTGGCCAAAGAAGCTGCCGACGCCCTGCCAGACTCAACGCAAGTTCAGTGTGCTCACCGACAAGTTCCCTAAAAGCGTAGGGCGGAAAAACATACAAAGGAGGGAATCAACAAGGACAAGGAAAGATAAAATGGGCGGCCTAATCTACGCCGGTCGCCATCAACCCTCTTAATCCCGCCACCCCGGCCCACGAGGTGCGATAAGGGCCTTGAGCGCTTCACATCAAGATCCGGCGGCAAGGACTTGAGGACGCTGGTGAAGCTAGGCCTGATTATGGAAGGCCACCTTCATCGAATCCTTCCTGGAGAGCTCCCCACAGATCTCGGCGCGACTCGCCAGCTGCTTTGGGATCTCTTCTCCGAGTCGCTGGAGAGCCGCTACCACGCCTTTTGAAGAACAAATGAGCTTTGCACCGGGTTGAGGTGCCTCGCCGGAGGAATATCCAAGATCCACCATCCTTGCCCGCCAGCCTCGCCGATGGCGGCAGGCAACATTCACGAGACCTCGTCCAAAGGCTCCACATTCTCTCTCAAGGTGTTCTGGCGGTAGAGCACTTCGCCAATAGGCGGCTTGCCGGCCTTGTTCTTCTCCAACAAGGCCACCTCCCGCCTCGGGCGCCTGGGCCTCGAAGCCAAGGTGGTCACCTTCAACTCAAGATCTGCTTTGAGTCCTTATGGCGCTGAGTTTCTTGCTTCTCTCAGCGAGACGGCGCCTGCAGCTCGCCAAGAGTGTAGGCATCCTTCTCGCGCCATGCTTGAGTGCAGCAAGCTCGCCGCTTCTTCTTCAGATTGGCCTCTAGCTGCGCCACCTTCGCCTCCAGCTCCTTCTTTGCGGCCTCTCGCAGCTGCGGGCGCATCCTTTGCTTCCCTTGATAGCCCCGCCAAATGTCTACGCTACCTGGCAAGATCCTCCTCGCTGTCGAGATTGACCTTCCGCTGGCGCCACCGCCTCTCCTCGCAACAGACAGCTTCTCGGCAGCGCCTCTCATGTTTTTCAGCTTCAGCCTTTTCGAGGAGGAAGGCTTACGCCTCTCGCGAAAGTTGCTGCCGCTTCCTTGCTGTGGCTCCGAGAGCTTCTCCGATTGAGGCCCCG
The DNA here is from genome assembly GCA_021605205.1 of Aegilops longissima. Lineage (NCBI taxonomy): Eukaryota > Viridiplantae > Streptophyta > Magnoliopsida > Poales > Poaceae > Aegilops > Aegilops longissima. Next base: position 11,442 of record JAHIAM010002069.1, on the reverse strand, counting down.
GAGCTCCTCCGCGGCGCTTCGATGTCCGCTTCCCCGCTTCGCGATAAGCGCTTCCGGGATTCCAACTTGGCTTGTCGGGCGCGGGTAGAGCTGACCAGCAGCCTTCGCAGCACTGCTCCTTCAGCTCGCCATCGCCGCTAAGCTTGGCGCATTGACCAGCGCCGCCTGCCGGAGGCGTAGAGCAGCTTTCGCCAAAGGTCTCCTTCGACCGGCGCCTCGAGCTCGACGCCTGTGGAAGCTTGATGAAGACGCCATCGCCGCCTTCGGCAGGCGCCGGACCGGGGCTCTTCGACTGGCGATGCTGCAGCCTGCGCGGAGGGATCATGGTCGGTGTAGGCGCCTGGCGCTTCCCAAGGCCTCGGGCCGGGCTGCTAGGATTGCCAGACCCTCGCCAGCCTTCGGGCGCTTCTTCGCCAAGCGGGCTCGGGTTAGGCCGGCTTTTCTTCGCAACGGCGCGTATCGTCAAGATTGCCGCTGCATCCTCCTCGCCGGGCGACCTTGGTCTCCATTCGCTCAAGGCAGATGGAGTTGACGATCAAAAGAAAGAACAGCCAAGCAAACGCTCAAAAGAAGAATCAAGATCAAGAAACACAAGGAAGTTTCAGCAAAGGAGTACCAGACTAGGGTCTGCACTGCGGGCTCAACCATCGGAGGGTCGCTGGTGCTGACCTTGCGGAGAAGCCTCCCTTGTCGAGAATGCTCCTTGCCGGGATCCTCAGCGTGTAGTCGGCAGACGCATGTCGAGCGGCTTGTGGCACTCCCGGTGAGGCTGTTGCTCCTACACAAATCAACAATGACATCAAGAAGAAAGAGCACCTATGCACATCTAACAGCAGTAAAGTAAACATATACTTACGCTTGGGGCTGCACTGGGGTTGCTGAGGAAGAGTTGCCGTGATCCGCAAGGTGGTCTCGACGCCCCCTGCTGCTGTGGGTCTGCCTCGATGACAATCACCGCCTTGGCTCTTCGACGCCTGGGCCAAGATCCCGAAAAGGAATGGGTTCAGAGTGAAGCAAATCACAAGACAAAGCAACAAAATTGAAGAACTAAGGGCACAGCAAGGAATCTTACTTCTTCTTCCTCGCCGAGCTGAGCGCGAGAGATCACTTGCTCGCTTCTCGTGCGACGAGGCGAAAGAGGGTTCCCTGGCCGCTTGGGCGGCAGGTCCGGGAAGGCCTGGCCCGTCAAGCCGCAGCGGCGAGGTGCTCTGCTGCAACGGTGTTGCCGCGGTGGAGCACGCGCGCCGACGGCTGGGGGTCTGGCTCACGCTTCGCCATCTCCGCTTTTGCGACGCCTTCTGGTGGAGCTGGGGCTCTGCCGCAGCAGCTGCTCGGCTGCGGAGGAGGCGCCGGCGGGCTTCCGCTGGATTCAGCTTTCAGTTCGCAACCCTTTCGCCGACAAGGCTTGTCGCCTGCCTCCGCCTCCACAAGGAATTAACCACTCCATGACAAAGAATGCTGTCCGCCTCCTGTATGGCGCGCCAGATCTCATCATCGCTGGTGTCAAGGGTGAGGCTTTTCTGCTCGCCGGGCTGATCGGCACTTCTTCCAAGCTGTCAAAGAATGCCAGACGACGTCATCCGCAGTTCTCGCCAAGTGGGGACCGAGGGAGTCTGGATTAGGGGTGTCCGACAGCCGGACTACCATCGCCAACCGGACTATCATTTGCCGGACTATCATCATCGACCGGACTCCAAGACTATGAAGATAGAAGATGAAGACTTCCCGTGTCCGGATGGGACTTTCTTGGCGGAAGGCAAGCTTGGCGATACGGATATGTAGATCTCCTACCATTGTAAACCACTCTATGTAACCCTAGCCTCTCCGTGTCTATATAAACCGGATGGCTTTAGTCCGTAGGGACACAATCACAACAACCCTTACAATCATACCATAGGCTAGCTTCTAGGGTTTAGCCTCCTTGATCTCGTGGTAGATCTACTTGTAAACATCCACAATATCAATATCAATCAAGGTGACGTAGGGTTTTACCTCCATCAAGAGGGCCCAACCGGTAAACATCGTGTCCCTTGTCTCTCGTTACCATCCGCTTAGACGCACAGCTCGGGACCCCTACCCGAGATCCGCCATTGACAACCGACATTGGTGCTTTCATTGAGAGTTCACCCGATAGGAAGGATGCCTCCGCCTTCAAGGACGGTATTTTCGCCAAAGGAGCCTTGGCCGCCGCCAAACTATCCGCTAGGTGGTTTCTATGACACCGTCCGCCATCGCTCGGCTAACGCCTCTCAAGTCGCCAAAAGCAATTCTTCACGCTAGCTCGAACCGAGCGGTTGATCCAATAGAGCTCTTGTCCGTAAACGAGCTCTTGATCGTGACTTCCGAGTCGCCATGCATCACGCATCGATTGGGCTTAAACCGATCCGAGAAATTAACTCCCCTGTGTCACCTACCACGCTGTAGTGGTAGAGGAACAATGCGACGCTTCTCCCGTATTGAAAACTAGTCAACCGATCCCCGCACTTCATGCCGGATTCCCTGAGGGACGGGTCATCAAACCTAAAGTCGCATCGACTGACTCAGCGGATGACAACGCCCGAAATCCAAGCTTCCAAAATTGGAAACTTCGCCTTCGAGCCCTGAGATGGGTAGGGTCCTCGGACTTAGTTCCACCCACCCGACATATGCGATCTAACTTAATTCGCAAGAGCCCGCCGAGAAGACATCACTATCGGGCCAGATTCCTCTTGTTATGGATGTGATAAAGGACTGCCGAGAGGAAAACGCATCTCGCCTTTCTGCATAATTGCACGACAAGGGAATCTTAAACGCCATAAGTCGCCATGATATTACACGCTTGTTGACTTGGAGACCATCGCACAAAAGTACTGCGGCGATGGAGAGCTCGAAAACCGAAAGTAAATTTTGGGATAATCCGATCCCGATACATTCCTTAGTCCGAACCAAAGGGTATCATTATCAAGCACCCGGGCCGAATACAAAAACCAAAACCCCTAAAGGGCAATGGAACCGCATCGAGGGCTGGCTAAATGGACCTCGCAAAATTCATAGCATGTAGGGCGCCACTCCAACTCATAGCCTTCGAAAGCATGTTGGATATTACAGGGTGGCCGTGGCTAAGAGCATCTAGCTTCGAATCCCAGCCCAACAATACCAAAGACGAAGTTAATACCTTCGAGACTTTCTGATCCAATAACATGTGAAAACGATAACCCGCAACCTCGCAAAGTCTACCAAGTAGCAACAATCCATGGAGCGACACGGCATTACCTTCAATGCCAAGGATTTAACCTAACGAACCGCCAAAATTACCAAGTCTTCATAGTAGACGGTTACCTAATTACTAAGGATGGGGCGGCAATGACTAAACCTCATCTATGAGAAAACCTCCTCAAAATGGAAATAGATCGAACCGTGATTGAGCGGCAGCACAACCTTTAGAGGAATAATCCTCACCGGAAGCTTGTCACAGAAAAATCACGCTGGACGAGTTCGCTCACGGACAATTACAGGTCCGAGGAGGTCACATTTCAAGTGGCTCCATTCAACAGCGGATATCATGCTTTATTAGGACGAGGCATTCAATTTTTCAAGCCATACCCCATTATGGGTACATGAAGCTTAAAATGCCCTCCCAACGGAATACTGCTAGTGACCAACATAGCACTCCACCAAAATAAGACAGCCGCATCAGCCCTCGAGGCACTATCCAAGCCCTAGCCGAGGAACTCACCGCGATGTTTCCACGGTGAACAAGGACGATGTGATACTTGATAAAAGATCCAAGTCCACCTCTTTAAACCAGCGGATGAAATAGTCAAATTCCAAGTCCACCCACGGTGGATCAAAGACGGCCTCCATCGGGCACAATTAAACCCGATGTAGACGCCGCGACTACGAGAATTTCTACAAGAAAACCGACATCTTTGCTCGCACCCTTCAGATATGCCAGAATCCCACACACCTGGCCGAGCACAACCTAAATATCCTAAAGGATTCAAGCCACCAAACTGCTCTTCGACGATTTTCCAACCCAAAAGACAGTGATGGGAGAGGAGCTAGCCAAACTATTGGAAGTCGGATTCATCGAGACATCAAACATCCGGATTGGCTAGCAACCGTAATGGTACCAAGGACAAAATCCCGCACCTATGTGTCGATTTCAAAGACCTAAATAAAGCCCGCCTAAAGGATCCCTTCCTCCCCTCAAGATCGACAAAATCGATGCCACCGCAGGGCACGATTCATTGTGCTTCCTGGACGACATCCGCCATCATCAAATCAAGATGTAAGCGGATCGTCGCGAACGGCATTCATTACTCCATATGGACCATTCTGCTTCAACACGATGCCCTTCGAACTTAAAAACGCCGGCGCAACATATCAGCGCATGATTCGTATATGTCCGCTAACCAGATCGGCAAAACAGAGAGGCATACGAGACGACGAAGTCGCCAAAACTAAACACGCCAAAACTCTAGACGACTGAGGCTCACATTCGACAACCAGTGAGCATATGACATCAAGCTGAACTGAAAATGTGTTTTCGGCACACTGGAAAGCTGCTGGCTTCATCAGATCCGTAGAGGAATTGAAGCAAACCCAGCCAAGATCCGAGCTCACACAGCTAGATATCCCAAAAGACCTCAAGCAAATACAAAATTGACGGATGTGTAGCGGTCTAAGTCTTTATCTCCGCCTAGAGAAAAGGCATTACCCTCTATCGCCTCCTTAGGCGACTCAACACTTCGAGTGGACGATGCTGCCACCGCCGACTCAAGAAATAAAGGCCATATTGGCAACAACTGCCTCCCTGGCGCTCAACCCGGGCGTAACCAATGTTGTTATACATCGCAGCCACACATCAAGTTGTAAGCGCAGATTGCCGTTGAACGAGAAAAAGGGCATAAATTCTCTTCAAAACCAAGATACTACGATCCACCGTGTTAACCCCGCCAGTCCGCTACCCACACTACCGTAAGATAGCATACGCGTGTTCATGGCATCCCAAGTTCTACACTACTTTCAAGAGTGTTCGATAACAAAGGCCTCAAGTACCACTTAACGACATTATAAACAATCGCGACGCGACGGGCAGGATTGCAAATGGGCCATTGAGCTCTTACCATTTGATATATCTTACAAACTCCGGCGAGCTATAAAGTCACAAGTTTTGCTGACTTTGTCGCTGAATGGACCGGTTTAACTCCCTAAAGAATACGGCGATACTCCAATTGATTATGCACTTCGACGGCTCTAAAATGTTACGGATCGGGTCAAGGCTGATTGACCCCGACCGGAGACATGTCCAATACGCATTTCCGATAATGTACACGAACTCCAACAACGCAGCCAATACGCAGGCCCTTTACATGGTCTCCTGATGGCAATTCCATGGGCATTCAACGCCTAGAGGTGCGCGATTCAAACTCGCAATATCCCAAATAAACGGACTTTGACGCCAAAGATCCGAAAATGGCAGCATATCGCAACGCTGTCCTCAAAATGTCAGCCCTTCAAGGACTTGAATTCCATCACGAGCCCGATAATAACCAAGCAGCCGACGATCGCACGATTGGCGCAAAACGCGACGCTGTCCCTCCTAATATCTTTCTCGAACGGCTCAAGCCATCCGCATTATGGGAAGAGGAGTCCGAACTAACAAACCGAACAGCTGCGCCAACCGCGCTTTCACCGATGACATAACACCATCCGCCCACGACATAATGGCAGATTGCCCGCGGATGTATCCATTCTCGCCTACTTGCTTAGGCAGAGCTTCAAGACCAAAATGAGGCCCGCAGCATTGTCCGCGATCTAAAGCCTACAAGGTCTATGAGGGAGAACTTATAAGAAAAGCACAACCGAGTCCTTCAAAGGTGTATCTCAAGAAGAAGGGCGGAACCTCCCGGCTGAAATTCATGCCGACTAGGCGACACCACACCGCAGCTTGGGCCCTTGTAGGAAAGGCATTCAGACAGGATTTTATCGCCGACGACGAAAGCAGATGCTCAGACTTAGTCCAAAGATGCGCTTGTCACTCTTGCTAATCGAGCCATATGCCACCCACCGCCTCAAAACTATACCCATTACCTGGCCGTCATGGTCCTGGGGCTTGACATGGTTGGACCACTTAAAGGGGGAACCCACAAGCAAAACCTATTGGTCATGGTGGATAAATTCACCAAATGGATAGAGGCTGCCGTTAAAATGGCAGAGTCCGACCAGTGATAGACTTTATATCCGGGTAGTACACCGCTATGGTGTCCCCACAAGATCATCACCGACATGGCATTTAACTTCACCGCCGATGAGGTTAAATCATGGTGCAAAATATGGGCATCAAGCTCGATTACGCTCACCATCATCCTCAAACCAACGGTCCAAGTGGAACGAGCAAATGGTCTAATAATGAGCGGCATCAAACCCTGCACTAGTGTCCTCACTAAACCGACACGGACCGGGTAGAGGAGCTCGACCAGACTGGGGCTGCGACAACGCCTAACCGTACTACCGGATTCACACCATTTTTATGGTATACGGCGAGAAGCAGTTTTGCTCATGACATCATTCATGACTCACCTCAGCGTATAAGAAAGAGAAGCCGAGTTGAATGGTGACAGCTTGGACACATTGAGGAAGAGCCCGACATCGCCAAGGCTCGCCCGATTCTATCAGCAAGCAGGCTCAAGATATCAAAGCAGAGAAGTACGGGCCAAGACTTACAACGCTGGCGTAACTAGTTCGCCGCCGACAAGAAGAAGGACAAGCTCAAGCCCAAATGGGAAGGCCCTTCATCATCGATCAAGTTCTCACCGGCGGAGGCACTGCCTACTTAAATGCATCGGATAACCGACTCGAGCCGAACCCATGGAACGAGCCCGCCTCCCGATTTATTCTATGCCTAGCGCCGACTAAGAGTTCGCCCCTTCGGCCCAATTTTTTTTTTTACTTCAGCTGCCTTTTGTTTCTTTTCTCAACCCTATTCATCCAAGCTTTTGGGGCCTACCTACAACATTCACACAGAATTGATGTGCTATCCAGACTATTATACTGGGGCTTTTTACCGGCTTAATTATACGGTTATGCCAAAGACATGTGTCAAGCTCCACATGTACCTTTTATTCACCATTATATGCATCGATATGACTTAAGTTTTGGCCAAGTTGGGCTGTTCGCTCCTGTGCTTACCCTCACGCTCCCGATTGTTCAGCTAGGAGGTAAAGGAGCACTTCCGCGATTGTTACTGCCGTCAATGGATGTACCTCAGACTGGGTGAATAAAGCTAGCGTCTTAAGGGAATATTCGGTCGGTGACTTAAAAGATGATTTTTTATCCACTTATTTATCTCGCCCTGATGTTTTTCTGTTTTTTCGCAGTCCGACATGCACTTTAGGGCATGCCACCCCAAAGGAAAGGAACCCTTAACGGAACTATTCTCCCCGGAAGATGTTTCTTACTAACCATGTAATATAACATAACTAGTTGGGCACTTGTCCGATAAAGCACCGATGACCCTACGCCGGTCTCCATGCATACCTCGTTGTTTCATAAACCGGAAGGTATTCGGACACACCTGACTATAGGGTCCCGAGGTCGGCTTAAAAGGTCGCAAAAGACAAACGATCTACAATCCGCTAGAAGGCATTTCAGATGTCATTTTATAATACATTGTCAAATCGACCGACTGTATTCTTCCTCAATCCCGCCTAAAGTTGTCTAATTTATAAATTCTGTTGGGAAAATTTCGTACAACTCCACTTGGTCAGATACTAAACTCACAGGATCTCCTTCCCATCAGCCCCACAGTCCAACTTCGCCATGTGGTTGGGATCCGCTTGTACCGCTGCTTTCACCATGGCCTGTGCTTCCTCGGCACCTTGCCGGCAGCCGAATCTTCCATACATGGAAGCGCCGCCGACTTCGCAATTCTGCAAGCTCCCCAAGACCTTGGTATGGAGAGGCTGGCCATAACGCCGGACGACGCTTTCATAGCTCGCCAACTCGCTCGATCAGCTTGTAACAATTCGAAGTTGATCACCCGTTGTTACGGGCATCTCCGCAGGGAGACCGTGAGCATACTCACGATATATTCTCACAAATTGACTTCCTCGCCAACTCTTCTTTTCAAAGGAACGCCAAGCACTTACTATATATGCCGCGACGAAGCCGTTGATTCTCCTTAACGGAGCCCGATACCGCCCGAACGCTTTTCAGCTCTTTCTCCAAGCCAGCATCCTGGAGCTTGTTCTTTCATGCTGCACCTTATGGAGCACCTCTCGCCAACCTTTAGTTGGCGAAGTTCTTGCCCGTCCGATCTTGTCCGCAAAGACACTCGCAATGTCATTTTTAGACTCGCAGAACGCATCAAGCGCTACTTATCTTTCTAAAAATAATGCGCTACTGTGAGAGGTCTTTATGCTTCTCCTCAGGCCAGAGAATGCGGCTCAGCTCTTGCACTCTTGCAACTCCGAGACAGTCGGGTATTCTTCTGTAAGATCCCAGTATTCATATGATCTTAAATCAGTTAATATAACTACTTTAAGTCTCTGGGCTATATAACTATTAAATTCCTTCACCAATGTTTTACATACGCCTCGCGGGCTCTAGTAAAACTATCTTGAGCAGCACGAAGGTGCTGGGCCCCGTGTTAAAAGGATTCAACGCCGGGGAGAAGCACGAATACTGTCCGCTGCCGGATTCAGGCACTTCCACCTCGCACTTGGTGGCGGATAGTCTGTCGGCATCCTCCGTCGGAGGAACGTCTCGCCGCGCTTGCGCCGCCCTCCCGACCAAAGTGGAGCCCGCCGGTAGAGGTTGGATTGACAACTTTACGCTTGCCAACCGCGGACGCTTTTTTCCCTATAAAAGTCATGAGCACTCAAACGCCCTAGAACGCGTTTCAAATACTGAATTGTGAGTTATACCTTTGCGGGCGACGTTTCACCAAGGCCACGCTCCTCTTCCGCTTACATCGGTCCGAATCGCCCGTTGGTCAGCCACCGCGTTTTCGCCTAGGGCGCCTCGTGACAAAGGCCATATACGGTGGGTCGAAATAAGCAAGGAAGGAATGACGGTGTCGGCTTCGCCGCAATCACGGGAAGCCGGATATAGTCCGGATAGTCGGGTCAGAATAAAGCATTGTCCATACTAAGCTGGTGGAACACCCCATCGATTAGCTCCACCTTTATATCCGGATCTTTCGAGGCCGGATCCCGGATCTCCGGATCCTCAAGGCGGAGCCGACTAAGATTCCTCCATAGTCCGGCAGCCTCGCTACGAAAGAAGAACACAATGTAAGAAACTTAAAGTTTCGAAGGCACGGGTCGGACACTGAGTGTTCGCTACCCAAGGCCGGGATTGTTCATGGAAACCCATTTAACGGGTTCTTCCAAGGAAATCCTCCTTCTCCCCTTATACAGCCGACAAGATCGCCACCGATCTTCGCCAATCCGCCCTTTTGGGCCATGACGGTGCATCGCCCTCCCGCTGAAATCCCACAGGGGCCCTCAGAGGGCTGCACCCGATTATGTGCCATGATTCCAATCATGGTCAACCCGCAGGGCCAAGAACCTTATTCGCCCATTAAATAATGGACGCCTTGTCTTCCTCCGGGGCTCCGGACGCCAACTAAGGCGTTTCCGAGGAGCATTGGAACTCCGGAGGCCGATCCAACAGGTCCCAAGAGCCTTCTATATAAACCATTCAAGGCCACCGGCGCTTAGGGTTTGGATGGATATCCCCCCAATGCGCCATTTTCGGCCGCCCACTTGATATATGCCCTCGGAGAGCGGGACAAGGCAAAACAACCCTTCCACAGCCCAAGTGGGGCTCGATGCCAGGAAAAGCTCAAGAGCTACGAACCCGAATATGGGGATTGGGCGGGCGGAGGTGATGGAGCGGAGTCCGAGAACCCGGAGCCCCGGAGGAATGGATGTACAGAAACCGAGCCCCTTATCGATAGGGGACAAAGCATACCGCCCCTTTGTTGGGATTAGGGTAACCTCCGCTTGCTTCCCACCTTAGGTGGGGAGCCCGCCCAACCGAACCATGAAGGCCGGAGGAGATATCCCCATTTGAGCTTCAAGCTCCAGGAACAGGCATCTCCTCCAATCCCCCGGCAAAGGGCCGAGCGGAGAAGAGGAGCCGCTGACGGTCCATGATGGAATGGATTCTGGAAAAGCGCCCATGAGTATTTTAGAGGAAGATGGTGATTTGGATCTGATTCTGCCTCCTTTAGGCGATTGTTCGCACAACTAGGGGTAAAAATAAGACCCTGGCTTTTCACATTCGCACGACCGCGGAAGAAGGCCATTATTGGGGAAGCCAAGACGCAACTTGATGAGGAAGCCGAAACGCTCGGTACATGGAACTTAAAGGAGAACCCGCCTTTGCAACGCCAAGACTACACGCATGCTGGACTTATCATTGAAGCCTGGTTTGGGGGCTACCGAGGGAGTCCGATTAGGGTGTCCGGAAGGGGACTACCAATCAACCGGACTATCATTTCCGGACTATCATCATTGACCGGACTCCAAGACTATGAAGATTAAGATTGAAGACTTCCCGGTCCGGATGGGACTTTCCTTGCGGAAGGCAAGCTTCGAACGGATATGTAGATCTCCTACCATTGTAACCACTTATGTAACCCTAGCCCTCTGGTCTATATAAACCGGATGGCTTTAGTCCGGGGAAACAATCACAACAACCCTTACAATCATACCATAGGCTAGCTTCTAGGTTTAGCCTCCTTGATCTCGTGGTAGATCACCTTGTAAACATCCACAATATCAATATCAATCAAGGGACGAGGGTTTTACCTCCATCAAGAGGGCCCAACTGGTAAACATCGGTCCCTTGTCTCCCGTTACCATCCGCTTAGACACCCGACCCCTACCCGAGATCCGCCGTTTTAACCTGTGGACGATTCCATGCGAATACACAACGATCATTAGGATGCGGCGAACAGGAATTGTTGCACAATGGAACGACGCCGAACCTGAACATCTCGGATGATCGGGTCGGGCTTGCCTCCAAGAGCATCGCCGTTCCAAGACGGAAATTAAGTTGGGCCGGGCGCATTTCTGATATCGCCGCCTCAAACTCCCGCAGGTCTCCTCCCGCCCGGGGGGCGCGAAGGAAATCTCCAAGGTGCCACGGGAGCTCGGCAAGTCTAAGGCGGGATTCGGGTGATCCAATCTTCAACCTAGCATCTTCCCGGGGCCATGCCCTCCAATCGTCCCAAGACTATTGGGGTCCGCACCGGGCAAGAAGGGCTGTGGGTTTCCTCAACAACCAACACCAATCGCCCTCCACCCTCCCACTTGTCGGAGCTCTCCTTCCAGATAGGCTTTATTGCCATCCTTGAGATCCAAGCGATTCCCGCAAGGGGCCCCTCTCAACTCGAGGCATGAAGAAGTGGCAAAAGGGCTACGTTGGGATGGACTCCGCAAAGGGCAG
>JAHIAM010002068.1:0-24369 GCA_021605205.1 Aegilops longissima | reverse complement strand
TCCTCGATCCGCCTCCAAGAGGATCCGATATAAAGGTGGAGTTGATCGACGGGTGTTCCACCAACTTAGCATCGATAATGCTTTGGTGTCATTACGGCCGACATTCCCGAATACTTCCACCACAGTAATCGAGACCGAGGTCCCAATACTCGATAATGACCCATCCGTGCTTATTTTTTTGATCACCGATACCAATGGTGTTTCGCAGGGGTACCATCGAGGCAGGAGGCCGAGCTCAGCGTGCTAGCCAACAGGCAAGTACGCCCCGCTGGCAAAAAGAAGTGCGGATCGACACTCCGGCCAAGAACGGTATGGCGCGTCACCATATTCCTGTGATTGATTCCTGAAGGCGATTAACGCTGGTGCTTTTTCAGTGAAAGAGCGCTCACGGACTAAGTCCGAGAGGTTGCCAATCGAACCTCCGCCGCCAGCCCAAAGCCGGGTCCGTAAGGAGGCAAGCGAGGCGTGAGTCGGATGCTCCTCCATGAGGATGCCGACAGATTGTCCGCCACCAACTCCGAGGTGGAGAGCGCCATGAATCACAAAGGCCACGACAGTTCTTCGTGACGCACATGCTCCCAAGAGGCCTTGAATGCCTTCAATTTGGGAGATGCGCACTGCGCGCCAAGATGGTCTAGCCAGAGCCACGAAGCAAGATGCAAAGGACATACGGTGAGCAAATTTGATAGTTATATATGCCAAGAGGCCCCTAGACTTAAAATAGTTAGAATAACTGATTTAAGGATCATTTGTTATGCAGGATCTTTACAAACAAGAATACCCGACCGTCCCAGGAGCTTGAAGAATCCAAGGCTCCAACTTGAGGTCCGACTAGCTGCTGTGGGGAGCCACAGAGACCCCTCCGTAATATATGCCTCAAAATATAAATAGTTTATGAAGCTGCGGCGGTGTGTAAATCGACAATAATATTGGCAGATGGCGCCGACTAGATCCCATAAAGCAACACCCTCGCGCCAGCTAAAGGTCAAGAGAGGTGCTTACGAGGGTGTGGCAGGAGAAAAATAACCTCCAAGATGCCAACACCCAACCGGGTGAGGAACTAAAGGATGTTCGTGCTCAGCTTGTTTGACTCAGAAGGAGAATCGACGGCTTCACGCTGCATTTTCAAGAAGTGCTTGAACGAACTTTGAAAGAGTTCGGCGAGGAAGGCGACTAACATAAACATGTATGTAGGTTTGCTCACACGCTCCCCGAGGAGGAGATGCCTAGTCCTTCGGGTGATCTTTCTTCCCGACCATTGCCAGATTGAACGAAGTTCGGGCAGTGATGAAAGGCGCCTGCCAGCCTTGTGGCTATCTATCTCCCCGCCCAAGGCATTGTGGAGCTGGCAGAGCTGCTTCAAGGAGCACAGCGGCGCTCCGACTATGGAAGATATCGTCTGCCACAAGGCGCCAGGAGGCCCGGGCCATGGTAAAGATGCGCGACACGGTTGTTGACCTAAACCACATGGCCGAGGTCGGACCTGTGGGGGCCCGATGGGAAGGAGATCCCCAGAAGCTTAGTGTATGGCCAAGTAGAATTGGCCGCCAAGTATTCCCAGCAAGATTGTAAATTAGATAGCCTATTAGATGGCATTGAGGAGGAATACAATGAGTCGAAAGGACTATGTAATTGAATATGACATAAAAATGTCTTCTAGCCGGATTGTAGATCGCTTGTCATAGCGACCTTTTCGCTTTCGACCTCGGGACCCAATAGTCCGAGTGTCCAATACCTCACGGTTATATAAGAACCGGGCATGCATGGAGACAAGGCGAGGGGTCATTATTGCAGTATCGTATAAGTGCCCAACTAGTTATGTTATATTACATGGATAGTAAGAAACATCTTCCGTGAGAATAGTTCCGCTAAGGGTTCCTTTTCTCGAGGCATGCCCTAAAGTGTATGTCCAAACTGCTAAGAAAGCAGTAAAATCATCCGGGGCAGATGGATAAATAGTTAAAATCATCTTTCAGTTCACCGATCGAATATTCCCTTAAGAACGCTTAGCTTCGCTTCACCCACCGAGGTACACATCCGCTCGACCTTATGGTGAATAATCGCAGAGGTGCTCCGCTTACCACCCAGCCGTAACAATCGGGAACGAGGGGTAAGCACAGAGCCAGCAACCCAGCTTGGCCAAAACTTAAGTCATATCGATGCATATAATGGTGAGTAAAAGGTACATGCGGAAGTTTGATTGACATGTTGGGCATGAAGCTCAGAGTAAATAAGCTTCTGTTAAAGAAGCCCCTGTATAATGAGCGGGACAGCGATCAAATATGTGCGAACAAAGCTAAAACGAGCCTCTAAAGCTTCAAGAAGAAGGAGGAGGAAGGAGAGAAAAAAGACAGCAAAAAATAGAAAATGTGGACGGAGGAAGGAGACGAACTTGAGTCCCAGGCTTAGGCGAGAATCTTCAGAGATGGGCTGCTCCATGGGTTCGCTCGAGTCGGTTATCCGATGCGGCGCAGACGGTATGTTCCTACCGGTCCAGACCTGGTCGATGATGAAGGGACCTTCCCATTTGGGCTTGAGTTTGTCCTTTTTCTTGTCCCGCAGCGAGAACTAGTTCGCCAACGCTATAAGCTTTGGCCTGCATTTCCCCGCTTTGATATCTTCGAGCCTGCTGTTGATAAAATGTGGAACGAGCTTTGCCACGCCGCCTCCTCCAATGCGCCCAACTGTCCTGCCGATCGAGCTCGGCTTCTCTTCATACATGCGCACGCCGAGGTGAGTCAGTATTATGTCGCAGGCAAGATCGCCTTCACGCCAGACACCATAAAAAATGGTGAATCCGTAGTACGATTCGGGCGTGGTCCGCAGCCCCTGAGTACGGAGTCGAAGCCTCAACCCAAAGGCGTGTTAGATTCCTTGAGGGACCGCACTAGTCCGGGTTTAATGCCGCCATGATTAGACCGCTTGCTCGCCGACTTGACCGCTGGTTTGAGGGTGATAGATCGAGGCGAATCGAGCTTGATGCCCATGTGTTTTGCACCATAATTTGACCTCATCGGCCGTGAAGTTGGTGCCATTATCGCGATGATACCGTGGGGACGCCAACGGTGCACTACCCCGATATGAAGTCTATCACCGCCCGGATTCGCCATTTTAACAGTGCTTGGCCTCATCCATTTGGTGAATTTATCCACCATGACCAATAGATATTTTTTTCAGGGTTCCCCTTAAGGGGTCCAACCATGTCAAGCCCCTGCATCGCGAACGGCCAGTGTGATGGGTATAGTTTTGAGGGCGTGGGTGGCATGTGACTTTGGTTAGCAAAGAGCTGGCAACCGACGATCGTTGGACTAAATCTCAAGATTCGCCTGCCGCCGCCAATAAAATCCTGTAATGAAAGCCTTGCTTACAAGGGCCCGGGCTGCGCGTGGTGCCCACCCATTCCGCATGAATTTCAGCTGAGGTTTCGCCTCTTTCTTCGGAGATACACCTTTGAAGGACTCTGCTTTGCTTTTCTTATAGAGCTCTCCTCATGGACTTTTATAGGCTTTGGATCGCTGCATTATGCAGCGTAGCCTCATTTTGGTCTTTGGGGAGTTCCTGCCTAGTTAGGTAGGTTAGGAATGGTTCCGCCCACGGGCGATAACCGCCATTATTTCGTGGGCGGAGGGTGTTATCTCGCTATGCGAGCCTCCGATTGTGTCGAGTGTTCGCGTCAGCAAAGGCGTTGGGTCCGGATTGTTATTTCCGGACTTCGCCCCATAGTACGGATGGCTTGAACAGCCGCTCCAGAAGATGTTAGGGACGGCATCGTGTTTTGCGCCTCGCGCGTAATACGCCCGTCACCGTTGTTATCCCGGCTATATGATGAAATTCGAGCCTTCAACTGCGGCCGACATTTTTAGGACCGCATTGCGGTACGCTGCCATTTTTGGATCTTTGGCATCAAAGTCTCCGCTATTTGAGATATCGCGAGATTCAATCTCGTGCACCTCTAGGCGCTTAATGCCCATGGAGATCGCCATCCGGAGGCCGCATGTAAGGGCCTCAGATTCGCTGCGTTGTTGGAGTCCGATACATTATTTAAAGGACGATGGACTGTGTCCTCGGTTGGGGACGCCAGACGATGCCAGCCCCCAGTGCCGCCAACATTTTGGAGCCGCCAAAGTGCATGATCCAATTGAGTATGCGCCGATTTTTAGGGAGTTCGCCAGTCCATTCGCCACGGTCGCCAAAACCTGCATTTAATAGCTCGCCGTGGCTTATAGGTTATGTCGAATGGAAGGAGCTCTATGGCCCATTTAGCAATCCGCCCGTCGGCCGCGTTGTTTATAATGTCGCTAAGAGGTACTTCGAGGCTACCGCTATCGAACACTCTTGAAAGTAGTGTCGCAGCTCCGGATGCTATGAACACCGCCAGATGCTATCTTTTGATAATGTGGGTACCGGACTTGTATGGAGTTAGGACAAGGGACACATAGTAAACCGGTCTTTGAAGAGGGAACCGTGTCCATCCGCTTCGCTCGACGACGAGCACCGCTTTACAACTTGATGTGTTGCGCGATATATAATAGCATTGGTTCGCCCATGTTACGCGCCAGACCGGATTTTTGCCAATATGGCTTTTATTTCTTCGAGTTCAACCATTGTATGCATCCGCCCACTGACGTGTTCGTGCGCGCCGAGGAGGCGGTAAAGGGTAGCGCCTTTTCTCCCAAACGGAAATAAAGCGGCTTAGAGCCGCCACGCATCCAAATAATTTTAGTATTTTTTGAGGTCTTTGAATATCCAATTGTGACAGAGCTCGGATCTTGGCTGGATTTGTTTCAATTCCTCTACCGGACACAATGAAGCTTCAAGAGCTCTCTGGCTGGAACGTCAAGACGATTTTTCCGGATTGAGCTTAATGTCGATTTTCGGAGATTGTCGAATGTGAGCCTCAAGTCGTCTCGCTAGAGTTTCGCATGCTTGGATTTGACGACCACGCCATCTACATATGCTTCCACTGTTTTGCCGATCCGGTTTTCCAAATGTCTCAATCATGCGCTTGATATGTTGCGCTGGCGCTTTTGAGCCCGAAGGGCATTGTGTTGAAGCGAATGGGCCGATGGAGTGATGAATGCTGTTGTAGCTTCTGTCTGGCCCATCTTGATTTGGTGGTAGCCGAGTAACGCTACGAGGAAGCACAATGAGTCGTGGTCCCGTCAGAAGCGTTATAATTTGATCAATGCGAGGGAGGGAAGGGATCCTTTGGGAAAGCCTTATTAAGGTCTTTGAAATCAACACATAGGCGCCTGGATTTATCCTTCTTGGTACCATCACCGACGATTTATAGCTGCCCGATGTTTTATATCTTGATGAACTGCTTAGAAGTTTGGCTAGCTCCTTCCCATGGCATGTCTCTTGGTTCTAAAAAGCGCCAAGAGCTTGTTTGATCTGGCTTGAACTTTTAGGTATTTAGGCTGTGCTCGCCAGCCGACGGGATTCCTCATGTCCGGCGGGCAGTGCAAAAATGTCCCGCTTTTCTCAGAGAAATTCTCAAAAGCGCGCCTACATCAGGGTTCAATCAGCCCCAATGGAGGCCGCTTTGCAGTGGTCCGCTGGTGGACTTGGAATTTGACTATTTCATCCGCCGGTTTAAAAGAGGTGGACTTGGATCTTTTATCAAGTATCACATCGTCCTCGTTCACCGTGGGAGCGATCGCAGTTGAGTTCCTCGCCGCTAGGGCTTTGATAGTGCCTCGAGGGCTAGTGCGGTGCTGTTTGTTTTCGCAGGAGTGCTATGTTTGGATCTACTAGCGAGAGTGATGATTTCGTTAGGTCCGTCATTTTAAGCTTCATGTACCCAGAATGGGTATAGCTTGAAAATTGTGAATGCCTTCGCCTAATAAAGTGTGATACCCGCTGCTGAACGAGGCCACTTGAAATGTGACCTCCTCGAATCAGTAATTGTCCGCATGAAATGTAATACTACGCCCAGTGTGATTTTTCCTGCAGCATGCTTCCTGCTAGGGATTATTCCTCTAAAGGTTGTGCTGCTTCGTCAATGCGGTTCCAGCCTATTTCTATTTTTCGGAGGGTTTCTCTGAGATGAGGTTTAGTCCGCTGTCGCCATCCATGAGTACCTTAGTAAGGCAAAAACCGCCCACTATTGGACCGAGGACCAATGCGGCTGGTGCTCGGGTTGTTCTGAATTTGGGTTCGCCACTGCATTAAAGGTAATAGCCGTGTTACCCATGGATTTATTGTTGCTACTTGGTAGACTTCGCAAAGTTATGGAGTGTTTGTTTCGCATGTTATTTGATGCGAAAGTCTCAAGACTGTTAACACTGCATCGGTGTTGCTGGGCTGGGATTATGAGGCTAGAAGCTTTTGCCACTTTTGGCCACCGCCGTAGTATCCAACATGCTCAAGGCTATGAGTTGGAGTGGCGCCTCATGCTATGAATTTTGCAGGGTCCGCTTAGCCAACCCTCCAAAGACGGTTCCGCACTTTAGGGGTTTTTGTTTTTGATGTTTAATCCAAGTGCTTGGTGATGATGCACCCTTTTATTTCGGACTAGGATGTATTCGGGCGGATTATCCCAAAATTTACTTTCGGTTTTCCAAGCACTTCCATCGCAGACAAGATTTTGTACTATGGTCACCAAGTCAGCAAAGCTTGTAATTTCTACTTACGACTTATGGCGCTTAGGATTCTTTGTCCGCAATTATTGCAGAAAAGTGAGATTGCGCCCTCCTCTCCGCAGAAGTCCTTATCCTGTCCATAACCAGGAGGAATCGCCCAAGAATGATGTACTCGCTTCAGCGGCTTTGCCGAATCTGGATAGATCGCTAATGTTTGGGTGGGCGGTGGAACTAGATCCGAACCCCGTCTAATTTAAGACTCAAATAGAAGTTTCTGAACTTGGAAGTTTTGATTTTGAATGCTATCCAATGAATCCAACCCGCCGACCGACTTTAAGTTCGTGGTTTGATTGACATCCGCCCCTCTCAATGGAATCCGCATGGAGGATCGAACCGACGTAGCTAGTCCTTAAGATAGAAGAAGAATCGCCGCATCGCTCCCTCTATCACAAAGAACATGATGGTAGCCTGGGAGAGTTGATCTCTCTCGATCGGTTTTAGGCCCGATCCGGTCGTAGTCTGTGGCACTCCTGTGGCGGCGATGCATCCAAGAGCTCGCTTAATGAGGAGAGCTCGATCGATCTAACCGCTCGCAAGTTCCGAAGTCAACGGAAGATTGGATTCGGCGACCGAGAAGTCATCGCCGGCGCGGTGGCCGAACCGGGCGGTCATAATAAAACCACCTAGTCAAGAGTTCCACCAGGCCAAGGCCTTTGGCGATAGTATCGCCTTTTAAAGACGGATGAGGCATCCTTCCGACGGGCGACGCATTGAGGAACTCTCAATGAAAGCACCAATGTCGGTGTCAAAACCGCGGATCTCGGTAGGGGGTCCCGAACTGTAAGGCTCAGGCGGATGGTAACATGAGACAAGGACACGACGATGTTTTACCCAGGTTCGGGGCCCTCTCGATGGAGGTAATACCTTACCCCGTTTGATTAATATTGATGATATGGGTAGTACAAGAGTAGATCTACCACGATCGTAGAGGCTAAACCCTAGAAGCTAGTTTATGGTATGATTGTTGTTCGCCTCCGCGGACTAAAACCCTCCCAGCTTATATAGACACAGATAGGGTTAGGGTTACACAGTAGTCGGTTACAATGGTAGGAGATCTATATATCCGTATCGCCAAGCTTGCCTTCCACGCCAAGGAAAGTCCCATCCGGACACGGACTAAGTCTTCAATCTTGTATCTTCATAGTCCAGAGTCCGCCAACGGTGATAGTTCGCCATCCTGACACCCCTAATCCAGCACTCTCGCTGGTCCTCTCTCAAGAAGAACGTAAACGGAGCATCTCAGACCGATTTATTCTCCTTGTACCGATAGTGCATTACATGGTCCAAATCTCCGCCTCCTACTCCACCATCCAAGGTGCTTGCTCTAACTTGGCAAGGTGATATCTGGTTGCATGTTGCATATGGTGTCTAGCTCAGATTGCTCCTAATTAGTGTAAACTGCATCTGCTTAGCTTACACATGATACATGTGAATATGACACGCTTCCTATTTTTGGTACATACTATATCCTGTTTATCACACCATATTCTTACATGAAACTACTCTTCTTGTGTATCCTGCATTAGTCACTTATGATTCGACACCTTTAAGTTGGCAGTGGATATTGGTTTGCGCTTTGAATATGATTTCTAGCATGTATTTCTTCTAGTTTGATGAACACCACCTATGACGAGACAGTTTTAACTTGGCAGAGTGATATTGATTGCACCTTCCATATGGTGTCTTGTAGTGTTTCTAAATTTTTGAAGTGCCTTCGCTTAGTTACCACATCATAGGTGTGAATATGTCAAGTCATTCCATCTTTTCGTAGATATTCCATCCTCGATCATGACTTTGCCTTTCATCGAGTAGTGTTCACAAGATCATGCATGAATGAGTTCAAGAGCGAATGATATTCTTTTTCTTGTCGGTATGACCTCACAATGCAAAATCAATAAAGCTGAAGGAAATTGGCAAGGCATTGGATGATGGTGGTCCTTCCGAGCAACTGAAATGGAGGTTCTCTACAGATTCTACTCGCCATCCTCCCAACAAGATTCGCAAGACAACGCAGGCTAGACAACAACGAGTTGTGTAGATGATGAGCACATCTCCCCTACTCCACCATCACAGGTGCTTGCTCTAACTTGGCACTATTATATGTGGTTGCATGTTGCGATGATGTCTAGCTTGTATTGCTTCTAACTTTGTTGAATTGCATCTGCTTACTTTACACATAATGCCCTGTGAATATGACATGTGTTCCTGCTTTCTACATCGACTACTATTCTTGCATATCCCGATCAGTCACTTATGATAAGGCACCTTTAAGTCGCCACTGTGATATTGGTTGTGTCTTGCATATGATTTCTAGCATATAACTGCTTCTAATTTGTTGAAACGCCATACAGCTTTGAACTTGGCAGAGTGATATTGGTTGCATCTTTCATATGGTGTCTAGCTTGCGTGGTTTCTAATTTGTTGAAATGCCTTCTGCTTAGTTACTACATCATAGGTGTGAATATGTCACACCATCCTATTTTTCATACATATTCCATCCTCGCATCATGTGTTTGCCTTTCATCCGAGTAGTGTTCACAAGATCATGCATGAATGAGTTCTCAAGAGTTTAATTTTATTCCTTTTTCTTATCGGTTTGACTTCACAATGCAAAATCATTACAGCTGAAGGAAATTAGTCCGCAAAGGATGATGGTGGTCCTTCGAGCAACTCAAACAGGGGTCTCTACAGATTCTACTCCGCCATCCTCCCAACAAGATTCGCAAGACAACACAAGGTTGATGTCAACGTAGCTGTGTAGATGATGAGCACATCTCCCTACTCCACCATCACAGGTGCTTGCTCTAACTTGACACTATTATATGTGGTTGCATGTTTCAGATGATGTCTAGCTTGTATTGCTTCTAACTTGAATTGCATCTGCTTTTTACACATAATGCCCGTGAATATGACACGTGTTCCTGCTTTCTAGAACATACGTGTACATGATGAGCACATCTCCCTACTCCACCATCACAGTGCTTGCTCTTACTTGAACTGTTATACGTGGTTGCATTTTCCGTGATGATGTCTAGTTTGTATTGCTTCGATTATGTAGAATTGCATCTCAGTGAGCTTACAACTTATACCGCAATGATCACTTACCCATAAGACACATTTAACTTGGGACTGTGATGTAGGTTGCATATTGCATTGTCTTCTAGCTTGTACTGCTTCTAATTTCTTGAAATGGCACTTATGACGAGACACTTTTTACCTGATAGAGTGATATTGGTTGCATGTTCATATGGTGCCTAGCTTTCATTTCTTCTAATTTTATTGAAATGCCTTCCGCCATCGTTTTTTTCATACATATTCCATCCTCCTATCGTATGTGTGAATATGAAACGCTGTCTTTTTTTGTATATATTCCATCCTCCTATACTGCTCTTGCCTTACATCAAAGTAGTGTTCGTCAGATCATGCATCAACCAGTTATGCAGAGCTAATTTTATTCATCTTCTTGTGGTTTTGACTTCATAAGGCAATATCGAAAATAGGAAGGAAAAAGAGTAAGTTAGGGGATGTTGGTGGTACTCGCGCACCGACGCAAACAGAGACTCTCTAGATTTGCCACTTCATCGCTAATGAAGTTGAAGTCCCAAGTCTACATGATGAGTTCATCTCCGTGACTCCACCATAGCAGGTGTGCTTGCTCTAAGTTGACAAGTGATAATTGGTTTCATGTTGCATATGTTGTCTAGCCTGTATTTCTTCTATTTTGATTAAATTGCACCTGCTGAGTTTATATGCTATACATGTGCATATGACATGGCTTTCTCGTGTCTAGAATACATCGTGATCTATCTATCATACCATGTTCTTACATCAAAGTATTGTGTTGTGTATCCCGTGATCAAGAACTCATGATTGGACGCTTAACATGGCAGTTTGATAGTGGTTGCATCTTGCATTGATTTCTACGTTGTAATCGCTTCTAATTTTTCAATTGCCACTTATGACAAGACACTTTTAACTTGGCGAGTAATATTGGTTGCATCTTTCATATGGTGTCTAGCTTGCATTACTTCTATTTTCTTGAAAATCCTTCGCTTAGTTTGCACATTGTAGCTGTGAATATGTCATGCCCTGCTTTTTACATATTCCATCCTCATACGGTTGTCTTACATCAAAGTATTGCTTGTCCAGATCATGCATCAATGAGTTTCAAGAGTGATTTTATTCTTTTGTGTTGTGGGTACAGCTTGACATGGCAAAGTCAAAAAGAGCAAGGAAAATAATATAGTAGGGAGGTGTTATTCGTCGGGTGAAACGGAAAAGGTTCTGCTGTCGAGATTCTCGCTGGTACTTATAGTGCAGAGAAGGTCCAAGTCCACCGCTAAATCTACAAACACAAGATCACCTCGCTTCCACCAGCCGCAGATCCGCCTAACTGCATCAAAGATCTCAACCAGTTACTCGCTCGCTTGTTTCGAACTGGCTGGCCCAAACTGCCTTCACACCTAACACTACTCAAGCATCGCTAACACAACAGACTTGGCAAGATCAGATGAACCTCATGAGCATCAACACCAAGACGGTACCGACCGAGTCAAGTTGAAGTTGCATGCCCTTTATATGTACTCTCACGCTTGATGTACACTAACACTTTCCATATTCGTTGTTGAACTAGCACCACGGGCGCAAGAGGAAATGACATCAAGGATAATGCTTGATGATTAACAAAATCTAAAGGAGGAAGAATGGAGATCCATTTTGAGGCAGGTTTAAAAGGCCACGTGGATGCTATAGAGTCGCCAAATTAGTATCGAGGCAGCCGTTAGGTGTCATGCGCGATCCTCCCAACGTGATCCAAAGACAGAATGAGAAAGACAATACCCAGCTTAACACCTTCCTTGACCATTTATCCGTAAGTAATGTTATTCATCGCAATTAGTAATATTGTCTTGCTCTATACCATACTTTCTAGCTTCCTCCTAATAAGACTCACATTCTTTTTCAACAGATGAGGTTCAAGTTGATCCGAAAGATGATGCAACTAAACAAGCATGCACTCATGTTTTTCACCGCTCATGACAAAGATCGGTACCACCTTAGAAAATCTCACTTTGAAGGCAATGCTAACAATGAAATCGCCCAAACATCTCCAAGGAATATATCACGATGAAGACCGACAGCCCTCGTTAAACACCGGTCTGATCCAAAGTATCGTAGGCTATATGTATTTGATCGTACCATATTGAACTTGTATTTATGTATGTGCCTTACAAGTGTATCTTCTTCTAGGCTAACTGCTTGAAGAACAAAACCAACTGCTGCTATATTGTGCAATCGCAAGGCTTATGTAAATAGCTGCTACTTCTTCTTTTTTGTGCCATATTATCGTATCTATATTGACTTGTTCCAAATACAAAGGAAAGCCTCTGCATGAACAAAAAGAACTCGAACCAATGCAAAGGCAAATCTTCAAGGATTGCCACACCAAAGAAGATGAAGGGCATGACACCGCCAAGCCGCTGTTGTAAGTCCTTACCCTCCCGCTTTGAACTGATTGGTACCGTGATGTGTTCATTTAACTACTTGGTTTGCAGCCAATGTCAGCTACTTTGTTCACTTTTATACACAATTGTCTTAACGTATCATTTCACCTTACATGGTTTAAAAGAGATGAAGTATATTCTTTTGGTCTTGATCTGTAATCTAGTTGTTATGTTCATGTGCACACAATGATAAAATAGCATGTTTGTTTTATATCTATTTGCCCATGATATGAATGATGTCATACTATGTTCATCCTACTTAAACCATGTCTCTTTATCCATAGATGTCAACTAATGTGAGGAAATAGACAATACAAGAGGGCATGCTACATGGACATATGTTCAAAGTGATTTTATTATGTAGTTGGAACTATAATACATGATAATGTATTACAAGAGTTCACCAAAATAAGTTATGTATAAACGCTTAACCTACTTTTGTTTGTTTTTCTCATTAGTAACTTATCCGCACAACTAATCTACAAGTTCAAACTTTCGTGAAGCTATGGAACAAATGATTGAACAGCCACAACCACCGAAGGTGACGAGGCTACTACAGCACAATGTCACCTCTGTCGCAAAGGCGTTAGTATCTCTCCACTAACAAAGGCAAAAGCACCTTCCGCGTAATTCTGGGTTGGTTGTCAAGGTAACCTCGCCCAAATCGCCATCGAACAAAAATCTTCCGCTAGATGAGTGATATATCTGTGATCCGCATACAAGTCCAATCCCTAATGGACGTTGTTTAGGAAACAAGAATAGTGGTTGAGAAATGTCGCCAAGATATGAATGGTTTGAA
Organism: Aegilops longissima; assembly: GCA_021605205.1. Classification (NCBI taxonomy): domain Eukaryota; kingdom Viridiplantae; phylum Streptophyta; class Magnoliopsida; order Poales; family Poaceae; genus Aegilops; species Aegilops longissima. The sequence continues at coordinate 11,425 of JAHIAM010002068.1, read as the reverse complement.
ACCGTACTATCGACATTCGCTTGCTGTTGAAGAGCAATGGCGAAAAAGGTGGAGATCGTGTCGCCCATCGATTCTACAAATTCCTCAAACATTAGCACTCAGGTCAAATGATATGTGCTTCTATACATCCGATGGTGCTTTTCTCCGAAGGATCAAACTTTATGCCAACAGCCTTTTGTTGTATGATTGAATTTATTTTGTTGTGATACAACATTTATGATGCTGCCATGCTGCAGTGAATTACGACGCTATTTTTGTATAGTGTAGGTTTATCTTAGTAATGTATTCGCCGAAGCTTCAGAGGAGCCCAACATGCTAACATCGCCGGGCCCATTCCAATTGGGCTAAAACGACACGGGTTAAATTGGCATGTAGCCCACTAAAATATCTAGGCTTAAATTAGCATAAGCTTTCAAATTTTCTCGTAGGTTTGTGCCTACAAGGGCCTTTAATGTGCCTAAACATAATTTGGGCCTCAAAGAAAATAGGCCGCTTACAGTGTAATATCTCGAGCCCATAAAAACATGGGCCTTTAATAGACGTAAAGTGAGATTGGCCCCGGTTCTGCCAAATAACCCATCGGACTTAGCAGCCAAATGGTGGCCCATTTATGATGCGGATATTTGACAGTCAAATTGACGGGCGTGAAATGCCCGACCTAATACACGGGCCTTTAACAGGACGGAACTTCGTCGGGCTAGAATATCGCTATTTTTATATGGGACGCATCGGCCCGATATGACGTTAGCCACATATGGCCCATGGTTTACGCCCCGCTAACAGTTTAAAATGACAAACAGGCCAAAAGTGGCCCAAATCTTTAGTGGCCTCTAACAGATTTAATGATGACATGGTCAATATGACCATAATCCTTCACGGTCGCTTATGGGCCAAAGTTTTGATGGCTCGAATGGGCTCAGATGAAGCCGACCTTTAACAGCCTAAGTACACCGACGTAATTCGCCCAATTACTTAGCGGATCGTTAACGGCCGAAGTGACCATGGGCCGCATTGATGACAAGTTTAGACCTGGCCGCCGACGGGCCGATTTGACAGAGAATGTTGGGTATTTAGTCGGGCCGCCCATTATGGTCTGCAGTAATATTGTGGGTTTTAGTCACCGACCCATTGTGGTCCGCAAAATCTTGGGGCCTTTAGTGGGCCGCCCATTATGGTCCGCTAAATTTTGTGGGTTTTATCTGGGCAGCCCATTATGGTCTCGCTAAATCTTATGGGCCTTCTCTTGGCCGCCCATTTAAACTTTTGGGCCACTTTTGGGCCGGTCCACTAAAGGCCCACAAGATTTTGCACTATAATGGGTCGGCCCATTTAAAGGCCAATGAGAATTTTACACGGAAAATCGGTATTGGTCGGGTGTTAACGGTTATCGGATCCAAAATCCGACCCGATAGCTTAACGACGCTCCGCTACTTGTGGATGCCGCGGTTTGGCCACTCCTTGACGAAAGCACTTCGTGACGCTACGATTTATCGTTATGGAAGTGGACACTCCGTGATGATAATTTTGGTAATGTCATGGAACACTTCTACGACAAAGACAAGTATGACTATATTCATTCTGTCAAAATTTGTCATGGATGTACATGCATGACAAAAACACGCACTCATCGTGACAAACACGTATCATCACGTATGTATTTTTTTGTAGTGCAAGACTTCACCCATGTCCTCGTGAACAAACGTAACTACTCACAAAGCATATTCATGTTCATAATCGAGAGTAATAATATGCATAAAGGATCTTAACATATGATCTTGCACCAAGTAAACCAATCAACTACAAGGTAATCAACACTACTAGCAACCCACAGTGTACCAACTTGTGGTTTTGATACAAGATTGGATACAAGAGATGAACTAGGGTTTTGAGAGGAGACTTGTGCTGGTGAAGATGTTGATGGAGATCGAACCCTCTCTATGAGAGAGGATCAAGCAGATGACGCTGGTGATGATTTCCCATCCCTGAGGGAAGTGTCCCGGTAACAGTAATCAGCCAGAGCCCTAGATTGATTCCGCTAAGGTTCCGCCTGGCGGGCGGAGTTTCGCCCCGAAGCTTGCCCCGATTTTTTCCTGTGGTAAAAGTGATGATATAGCGTAAGATGGACGCCGGAGGCCCACCAAGGCCCAGAGATAGGGGTCTGGCTTTGTGGGTGCGCCTCCGCGCCTCGGACAGGTGTGGCCCACCGCCTATTTTTCGCCATAAATTTTAATAAATCCAAAAATTGTTTCATGGAGTTTCTGACTTTTGAGTTGTGCGTAATAGATTTCCAACGCTTGCTCCTTTTCCAAATGTAATTCCAACCACAAGATTCCCCTTCATGGTAAACCTTGCAAAATAAGAGAGAATAGCATATGTATTGAGATATAATGTAATAACAACCCATAATGCAATAAATATTGATATAAAAGCATGATGCAAAATGGACGATCAACTCCCTAAGCTTAGACCTCGCTTATCCTCAAGCTTAAGTAAATCAAAAATATGTGCACATGTTTAGAGATAGAGGTGTCGATAAAATAAAATACTGACATGAAGGCATCATGATCATTCTAATAACAGCAACATATATAGATTTTGTCATATGATTTCTATGTTCAAGTAATAAGCAATTCACAATATCAAGTATGATTCAAAACTTCATTGGGAACTAACAAACTATAATCTCACCATCAAGCAATTGCAATTTATCGTAACATCGAAAGAGTCAATAATAGAGCTTTTCAAAGAAGCTCACATACTCAACTATCTCGTAGTCCCCTATAATAGTTAACACTCACGCTATACTTGTGGTTATAGAGTTTCAGCTGACACCGAGAAAGATAGGGCTTATTGTGTTGCGGCCCCAATGTATTCACCTTTAGGTGATGTCAACAACAATAGCCTATGCCAACTTACATCCAATTGGATATATGTATCATGATCTTTCAAACACGAGGACCTCACAAAGGATAAATGAAAAGGGAAAGGTGAGCATCACCTTGACTCAAGCATAAAGTAAAACATAAAGTAAAAGATAGGCCCTTCGAGAGGGAAGCAAAGGTTGTCATGCGCTTAGGGTTGATGCAATAAATCTTAATGCAAAAGAATGTCACTTTATATTGCCCCTTGTATGTGGACCTTTATTATGCAGTCCGTCGCTTTTATTTCCACAACAAGTTCGCATAAAGCTTATTTTCTCTCAGCACTAATAAGTCATACATATTTAGAGAGCAATTTTATTGCTTGCACCAATGACAACTTACTTGAAGGATCTTATTCAATCCATAGGTAGGTATGGTGGACTCTCATGGCAAAACCGGGTTTAAGGATATTTGGAAGCACAAGTAGTATCTCTACTTGATGCAAGGAATTTGGCTAGCATGAGGAGGAAAGGCAAGCTCAACATGTTTGGAAGGTCAATGACAATATACTTTAACTGAGATGTTGGAAAACATAAACCATTACGTTGTCTTTCTTGTCCAATGTCGACTCTTTTAGCATGTCATACTTAATGAGTGCTTCAAAATCATAGATGTCCAAGATAATATATTTATATGTGAACCCTCTTCCTTATCACTTCCTATTAGTTGCAATGATGACCAAGGCTACGCTCATCAACTCTCAGCAATTTTATGCCTCAAACTTTCTGTGTGAAGTTATGATTGTCCATAAGATCAATATGAACTCTTTTGTTCTTTTCTACCTTCTCAAGATCATAGCAACATGGCAAAGCCCTTGACTCAACACTAATCTTTATTATAGATAGCACACTGACTCGACTACATAAAGAGATCACAAAGCAAAACTCAAAACTACTTGATATCAAAACTTCAATCTACTAGATCAAGATACTACTAAAAGGATCGAACTAAATAAACCGTAAAATAAGAGTGTGATGGTGATATGATATCAAGCACTTCCCCAAGCTTGGGGCTTGCCAAGGGAGTGCCCATACCCATGTGACTATTTCTCCTTCTTCACGGTTGGTGTGTATGATCTTCTTGGCGATTATGCCCTTCAGATACGGTTCTCTCCCCGAGCTTATTGACTTGCCGTTTGAGGTCCATATTTATAATGAGCTTGCCCAGAATCGACAAGGCTCCTTTTACCCAAGGATGCCGTAGCTTCTGGAGAACAAGTGAAACTCTTTTTCATATTTTCATAAGAAAGAAATCTAGAGTTGGAAGGAGGACCTGTAGGGACAGCCTGTGCTAGGTTGTTCCTCCATAGTGAATTCTTCTCAAGACGAGAGGTAAACTCTTGATCCTCCTCCATGGCATCTATCCTTTTCAAATCAGCCTCCATCTCATCCTCCGTTGATGGTCCAGTGATAGGCGCCGCTATTTGCCTCGACTGCAAGCAGTGAGACATTCTGCCTCCTAACCGACTTTCTCGAGAAGACTTCTTGCTTTATTCTGCAACAGAACAGCTCAAACGAAAAGAGAGGATATTTGTGTGATACGGTGGTCAAACCTTTGGGAGTATATATAATGAATTTTACCGACCAAAATATGTAACATAAGAAAACGGAGTCTGGGAGGCACACGAGGTGCCCACGAGACAGGGGCGACCACAGGTGGGCGCGCCTCTCTCGTGGGAGCCTCGTGTCCCTTTCGGACTACTTCTTCTTCCTAAAATTTAAATAATCCAAAACTGATAAAATTTGCCATTAGAGTTGTTTTGGAGTCGGTTTACTTACCGCATTCACGACTCTATGACTTTTCGGAGTCTAGAACGCTCGAAAGTGTCTCTTATGTACTCCTCGTGGGTTATGGTTACAATAATATTAGTTTCAACATTGATAGGATTACCTGAAATATAATGTTTAATTCTTTGACCGCTCACCGCCTTTGATTTGTGCCTTCAAAGTTGTTGATTTTATAGCACCGTAACGATACACCTCCTCGATAACGAGGGACCTTCCCATTTTGAGAGAAGTTTTCCGCAAAAATCTTAAACAAGAGTTGTATAATAACACATAATCTCCTACGTTAAACTCACGCTTTTGTATCCTCTTATCATGCCAGCTTGACTTTTCTTTGAAAAGCTTGGCATTCTCATATGCTTGGGTTCTCCATTCATCAAGTGAGCTAATATCAAATAACCTTTTCTCACCGCAAGTTTGAAGTCATAATTGAGCTCTTTAATAGCCCAATATGCCTTATGTTCAAGTTCAAGAGGTAAATGACATGCTTTTCCATAAACCATCTTATAAGGAGACATACCCATAGGATTTTTATATGCAGTTCTATAGGCCCATAATGCATCATCAAGTTTTTTGCACCAATTTTCTAGATCTATTCAAGTCTTTTGCAAAATTAATTTGAGCTCTCTATTGCTCAACTCCCCACCACCACTAGATCATGGGTGATAATGAGATGCTATTCTATGATTAACATCATACTTAGCAAGCATCTTACGAAAGCACCATGAATAAAGTGTGAACCACCATCATTCATAAGATATCTAGGGACTCCAAACCTCGAAAATAACTTCTTTAAGCATTTTAATTGAAGTGTTATGATCAGCACTACTAGTTGGAATAGCTTCTACCCACTTAGTAACATAAGCAACATTAACTAAAATATGTGTATAACCATTGAGGCAGGAAAAGGTCCCATATAATCAAAGCCCCAAACATCAAACGGTTCAATAACAAGAGAATAATTCATAGGCATTTCTTGACGCCGACTAATGTTACCTATTCTTTGACATTCATCACAAGATATGACAAACTTACTAGCATCTTTGAAAAGAGTAGGCCAATAAAAACCAGATTGTAGTACCTGTGTGCGTTCTATCTCCAGCGTGGTGTCCTCCATAGGATTCAGAGTGACACTTATGTAGGATTTGTTCCTGCTCATGCTCAGGCACACAACGCCTAATAATACCATCTACTCCTTCTTTATAAAGGTGTGGATCATCCCAAGTAATGCCTTAAATCATAAAAGAACTTTTCTTTTGCTGGTATGTGAAACTAGGCGGTATATATTTAGCAACAATGTAATTAGTATAATCAGCATACCAAGGAGCAAGTACGAGAAGCATTGGCAACCGCTAATTGTTCATCGAAAACTATCATTAATAGGCAAGGGTCATAAAGAACATTCTAACCTAGACAAGTTGTTCCAGAACGGGTTCTCAGCCCCTTTCTATCAATAATATGCAAGTCAAATTCTTGGAGCAAGAGAACCCATCTAATGAGTCTAGGCTTAGCATATTTTTTCCATAAGATATTTAATAGAGCATGATCAGTGAATAGTGACTTTGGAATCAACAATATAAGGTCTAAACTTATCACATGCAAACACAACTGCTAAGAACTCTTTTTCAGTAGTTGCATAATTCTCCGGCAAGATCAAGAGTCTTACTAGCATACCGATAACATTCAATTTCTTATCGACTTTTGCCCTAAAACAAGACCTCCACAAAGATAATCACTAGCATCGCATTAATTTCAAAAGGTAAATTCCAATCGTGGTTGAACAATAGGTGCAGTGATCAAAGCTTTCAGTGTTTCAAATGCTTCCAAACAATCATCATCAAAGACAAAAGGAATATCTTTTGCAATAAATTAGTCGAGGCCTAGAGATTTTAGAAAAGTCCTTAATGAACCTCCTATAAAAGCCGCATGACCAAGGAAACTTCTTATACCTTTTATGTCCTTGGGACATGGCATCTTTTCAATTGCATCAACTTTGGCTTTATCAACTTCAATACCTCTCTGAGATCTTGTGCCCCAAGACAATGCCTTCATTAACCATAAAGTGACACTTTTCCCAATTCAGACTTAGACTAGTGTCTTCAGATCTCCGCAAAACTCGATCAAGGTTGCTCAAACAATCAAAAGAGGATCCATAGACGGAGAAGTCATCCATGAATACCTCACAAATCTTTTCACAAAATCAGAGAATATAGCCATCATGCATCTTTGAAAGGTAGCAGTGCATTACATAAACCAAAAGGCATACGCCTATAAGCAAAAGTACCAAAGGGCAGGTAAAAGTAGTTTTAGATTGATCCTTCGCATACGTGTATTTGAGAGAAGCTATAATAACCATCTAGAAAGCAAAAATGTGTGTTTTTGATAGACTTTCTAGCATTTGATCAATAAAAGGTAAAGGGTAATGATCTTTCTTAGTAGCTTTATTTAACTTACTTAAAATCAATTACCATCCTATAACCTGTAATAATTTTTTATGGATCAATTCATCTTTATCATTTGGAACAACGGTAATACCTCCCATTTTAGGGACACAATGGACAGGGCTTACCCATTCATTATCAAGAACGGATAAATAATACATGCCTCAAGGAGCTTTAGTATCTCCTTTCTTACCACTTCCTTCATTTTGGGATTTAATCGCCTTTTGAGGATCTCTAACTGGTTTGGCATCTTTCTCCACTGAAATTTTGTGTTGACATAATGTGGGACTAATGCCCTTAAGATCATCCAGAGTATATCCAATAGCAGCTCTGTGTTTCTTCGTAGTTTTCAATAATCTTTCTTCTTCTTTCTCCGAAGGTTAGCACTAATAATAACAGGATATATTTCTTTTTCATCAAGATAAGCATACTTAAGATTATCAGTAAAGGTTTGAGTTCAAACACCGGATCTCCCTTGGGTGGAGGGGATCCCCAAGAATTTGAACGGGAAGGTTATGTTTCAAAGATAGGTTCTTGTTTAAGGAACACTTCATCTATTTCTTCCTTTCCTGCATAAACATATCGCTTTCATGGTCTAGCAAATATTGTTCTAACGGATCAGTTGAGGAACAACAATGGAAGCAAGACCAATAATCTCATCCTTACTAGGTAGTTCCCTTCACGAGGTTGTCTACTAAACTTAGCTAAATTAAACTCATGAGACATACCATCGATGCCAACAAAGGACAATATTCTTTTCACAATTAATCTTAGCACTAGCAGTATTCAAGAAGGGTCTACCAAAATAATGGGACAAAATCATCTTGTGGGGAACCAAGAACAAGAAAATCAGTGGTATTTAACCTTCCCACACAAAACTTCAACATCTCTAACAATCCCAATAGGTTTAATGGTATCCCTATTAGCAAGCTTAATAGTAACATCAATGTCTTCTAATTCAACGTGCAATGTCGCATAATTTCTTTATAAAGATCATAAGGTATCGCGACTAGCACTAGCACCCATGTCACATAAGCCATGATAACAATGATCTCCTATTTTGACAGAAATTACAGCATGCCTACGACAGTGTCTACGTGTCTTAGTATCGTGTCTAGCAATATTAGCGCCTCACCCAAGAAAGAAATAACATGCCCATCTAAGTCCTCATCCAAGAGATCTTTAACCATAGCAATACTAGGTTCAACATTAATTTGCTCAGAGGTGTATAATTCCTAGTATTACTTTTACTAACAACAATAAGCTTTAACATGATCTTTTATCCTAACAGAAAAGGAGGTTTTTCAACATAAGCAAGAGGAATAATAGGATCACTATATGTATAGTCTTTTCTTCGAATCGTAATAGGTGCAACTACTTTCACTTCAACAGAGGATTATATTTCAACCACTTCTTTTAGGGAGATCAACGTGAGTAGCAAAAGTTTCACAAAAGTGGCTACTATCTCAGAGTCAAGTCCATACTTAGAGCTAAATCCACGGAAAGCATCAGTATCCATAAAAGATTTAACACAATCGAACTTAGGTGTCATACCTGACTCCCTACCATCGCCGGAACCCCAATATTCAGAGTTGCGCTTAATTCTTTCCAATAAGTCCCATTTGAAATCAATAGTCTTTTCAGATATAGAACCAAAGACAGAAGTATCGAGCAGTTATGCATTATCAAGAGAAAGCCGAGCATAAAATTCTGAATAATCATTTCCCGAGAGAGCTCATGATTGGGGCATGAATATAACATTGACTTAAGCCTCCCCAAGCTTGAGCGATGCTTTTCCTCCGTGAGGCCAGAAATTATATATGTAATTATGATCACGATGAACAAGATGCATAGGATAGAACTTCGTGAAATTCCAACTTCAATCGCTTAGAATTCCAAGATCTCAGATATCACATAGCCTATACCATGTCATTGCATCTCCATTCAAAGATAAAGGAAGACCTTCCTTTGACAACATCATCGGAATAACTGCAAGCTTAAATGATCCACAAACTTCATCCACAAAGATAAGTAAGTCGGGATGCAATGTTCCGAGTCCCGCAAAAGGATTAGCTAGCAGTTTTTCTATCATACCAAGGAATCTCAAAGTGAATATTTTCATAAATTTCAGTAGGTTGAGGAGCATCTTTGTTTTCTTCGGTTGGGGCGAAGATACCCCAAACAATCCCTCAAAGGATTAGTTTCATAGTGACAAGTAATGTAAAATTTCAGCACACTATATAAATGTTTCTTACCAAGTTCCACTCACCAAGAGCGCCACGCCCCGCAACGGCGCCAGAAAAGAGTCTTGATGACCCACAAGTATAGGGGATCTATTGTAGTCCTTTCGATAAGTAAGAGTGTCGAACCCAACAAGGAGCGTATGGAAATGATAAGCGGTTTTCAAGAAGGTTTTCTCTGCAAGCACCGAAATAGTAGGTGATAGATAGTTTTGTGATAAGATAAATAGTAACGAGCAAAAAGTAAATAAAGTAAATAAGGTGCAGCAAGGTGGCCCAACTTTATGTAGCAAAGGATAAGCCTGGACAAATTCTAATAATGAAGAAGGAGCTCCCGAGACACATTGGGAATTATCGCAAGTTAGTTTTCATCACGCTCATATGATTCGCTCGTACTTTGATAATTTGATATGTGGTGGACCGCACTTGGGTACTGCCCTAACATGGACAAGCATCCCACTTATGATTAACCCCTATTGCAAGCATCCGCAACTACAAAAGGAGTATTAAGGTAAACCTAACCACAGATTAAACATATGGGTCCATATCAACCCCTAACGGCAACGATAAACTAGGGTTTAAGCTTCGTCACTCTAGCAACCCATCATCTACTTATTATTTCCCTATGTCTTCCTCTAGGCCCAATAATGGTGAAGTGTCATGTAGTCGACGCTCACATAACACCACTAGAGGAAAGACAACATACATCTCATCAAAATATCGAATCTAATACCAAATTCACATGACTACTAATAGCAAGACTTCACCCATGTCCTCGGGACAAACGTAATTACTCACAAAGCATATTCATGTTCATAATCATAGGAGTAATAATATGCATAAAGGATCTGAACATATGATCTTCCACCAAGTAAACCAATTAGCATCAACTACAAGGAGTAATCAACACTACTAGCAACCCACATGTACCAATTTGTGGTTTTGATACAAGATTGGATACAAGAGATGAACTAGGGTTTTGAGAGGAGACGGTGCTGGTGAAGATGTTGATGGAGATTGACCCCTCTCGATGAGAGGATCGCAGTGATGATTTCCTCCTCGAGGGAAGTGTCCCTCACAGTAACAGCCCGCCAGAGCCCTAGATTGATTCTCGCAAGGTTCCGCACGTGTGGCGGAGTTTCATCCCGTAAGCTTGCCCCTCGATTTTTCCTGTGGTAAAAGTGATGATATAGTAAAGATGGACGACTTGAGGCCCACTAGGGGCCCAGAGATAGGGGCCGCGCCTCTCATGTGGGGGCGCGCCCCCTGCCTCCGGACAGGTGTGGGCCCCTGGCCTATTTCTTTTCGCCATAAATTCTTAATAAATCCAAAAGGTTGTTTCGTGGAGTTGCAGGACTTTTGAGTTGTGCATAGATTTCCATGTTTGCTCCTTTTCCACCTGTAATTCCACCTGCCAGATTCCCTCTTCATGGTAAACCTTGCAAAATAAGAGAGAATAGCCATAAGTATTGAGATATAATGTAATAACAACCCATATTGCAATAAATATTGCTATAAAAGCATGATGCAAAATGGAAGGTGTAAAAGACTTAACAATGATCATAATTCATTATAAACAAGTGGATACTTGATATTTGAAGAAGATATCATAATGTAGAACATTGATTATAATTTGGGCTAATGTGTGGCTTTTGCAACTCAGTCTAAATACTTGTCATAATGTAGGGGCGGGCACTATACTTTTGTGTGATAAACAGTGGTAATGATGGAACATGGTTTAGATTATGAATATATAGTTAGTACATCAAATGTACTATTATTTGGAATCAACATCAAGTGTATTCAAAAAATAGAATTCGAAGTTCATGTAGTACACATAGTTCATATCTATCTCTATAGAAATCATGTCTGTGTTATTAAGGTAATACACTAATGATGGCTGAAGTTGGCAACAATCATGATTGTAGATTCTTATTGAAATAGAGAAACTAATTCAAATTTAGTTCGAATTGCAGCGTTAGTATAGACATTTGGAATGCACTAAAATGTTGGTATGAGTAGGTTACATGCATTATACA
>JAHIAM010002067.1:0-20894 GCA_021605205.1 Aegilops longissima | reverse complement strand
GACATGAGTACCTGTGAACAGAGTATAGTTGCAGGAATTTGGAGAGGTCATATGCGCCTCGTAAGGTTTTTCAAAAGGAACAAGTTTTGAGGATTTTGACCAGATGAGTTTTGAAGAATTTCACTAAGCGCTCTTTTGTCTTAGGTTCCAGAGTTGTACAGATCGAGGATCCACACAATTGAGGAATCTTGAAGAAAATGATTGCTTAGAGAAACTAATCAAGAGCATATAACTAGTGAGGTGTTTGTGTGTGAGGATTTGAAGAATAAAACACCTTTGAAGATTTTGTAGTGTAAAATTTGGATCAACGAGGGCAGAAAAGTAACTTTAATTACCCTAAATGAAGAACACGATTTAACTGGGTGTTGTAGATGTGAAGCTCGTTCATTCAGATCTTCCACGCCTAACTTGGCGGAGGAAGACAGCTACGGCGGCAAGCGGAGTGAGGATTTCAATGTCATGCGTGAGTACGCTCGCGAAGAGGTCGAGGCAGCAAGCTCTTCCTCACGGGCGATTTATGGAGTAGAGCGGCGCTTAGGTTTGAGGAGCTCGAGCGGAGAGAGAGGTCGAGCGGAGTAAAAGAAGTGAGGATGGAGAGAGGGGTATTTATAGAGGCAGGAAAAACTGTTCGCTCAAGATTTAGGAGGAACGTGTCTCGACCATTCTCCTTCTTCACGACATGTGTCACCCACGCATCAGGTAGTGGAGATCGTACGATTGTGGGTGAGTAAAATAATGCATCGGGATGCGGAACGGTTTGAGCGGCAAAACCAAAGTTTGATAAGATCAGTTTTAAAGTTTCGCTCGCAATTTCTTCAACAGACAAGGACACAAAGGAAGATTTTGAACGAAGTTTCAAATAGAACGCATACATGAAGAATTTGTGAATAGATTGTTGAGTATAGCATAGAGGGGAAGGGTCCCATCACATTCACTTAGCGTAAAAAGCGACTTTGAAGAAATAGCCATAAGTGAATGCTGTAGAGGACATAAACCCATATATATATGTATTGCCAATGAAGAAAAACGACGGAAACAAAGGAAGATTTTGTAAAGTTGAAGAATTTGAAAACTCAAGAATTTCAAAATGAGGAAAACTCAAATTGAAGATTTTCAACTTTGTGGTGGCGTGACTCACCAGATAAGAATGATGATTTTATAACCGCGCATAATTGTCGAGGGTTTTGAGAATCAAATTCTTCATTAATTTCTTCACACTTAGAGTGTTATTCTTCATGGATTGAAGAAAACGCTTCTTCATGTGTTGCACATCTAAGTCATCAATTTTGCATAAGTGTCGGATGTGTGTCCTTTTCAAAGAACATTCAAGATTCTAAGATATTTAGCTCACACCGCAACTTGCTAAATCTCTTCTCATCCAAGGGCTTAGTGAAGATATCGGCTAGCTGTTCTTCGCCTTCACATGCTCGATGGAGATGTCGCCTTCAACACATGATCACGAAGAAAATGATGACGAATTTGAATGTGCTTTGTCTTCGCAAGTGCCGAACTGGTTGTGAGCAATCTTGATGGCACTCTCATTGTCACAGAGAGAGGCACATTCTTCACGTTGATGCCGTAGTCCTTGAGAGTTTGCTTCATCCACAGAATTGAGCACAACATGAGCCAGCAAGAATGTATTCAGCTTCAGCAGAGAGATGTGATATACGCTCTGCTTTCTTCGAGGACCAATGCATCAAAGATCGTCCGAGGAAATGACAAGTACCAGATGTTGACTTGCGTCCACACGATCACCAAAGATAGTCGAGTCGTAATATCCAATGAGATCAAAAGTAGAGCCCTTTGGGTACCATAATCCTAGTGTTGGTGTGTGAGCTAGATATCAAGAATATGCTTCACAGCCTTATGGTGTGATTCCTTCGTGTAGCTTGAAATCGGGCACACATGCAAACACTAAGCATTATATCTCGCCTAGATGCACATAAGTACAATAGAGAACCAATCATGGAGCGGTATACCTTGTGATCAAGTCAATACCATTTTCATCAAGGCATAGATGGCCATTTGTGGGCATAGGAATTTTGACGCCTTTGCAATCTTGCATGCCGAATTTCTTCAGACATCTTTGAGGTATTTCTCCGAGATATGAATATGCCATTGTGTTGTTGATTAATTTGAAGACCTAAGAAGAATTTCAACTCTCCCATCATAGACATTTGATATTCTTCACTCATCATATAGGCAAATTCATCACTATAACGCTGGTCAAGACACCAAAGATAATATCATCAACATATATTTGGCACACAAACAGTTCACCATCATATGATTTAGTAAAGAGAGTAGGGTCGAGTGAATGGTGTGAAGCCATTCTTCACGAAGAATTCCTTCAATGTATCATACCACGCCTGTGGGGCTTATTTGAGACCATAGAGGGCCTTGTTGAGTCTCAAGACTTTGTCGGGATTCTTTGGATCTTCAAAACCCGGGGTTGAGCAACATATACTTCTTCCTCAAGCTTACCATTGAGGAATGCACTTTTCACATCCATTTGATATAAAGTGATATTGTGATGGTTAGTATAGGCTAGTAATATGCTAATAGACTCAAGTCTAGCAACAGGTGCAAAAGTTTCATCGAAATCAATTCCTTCAACCGTGTGTAGCCTTGAGCTACAAGTCGCGCCTTATTCCTCACCACAAGGCCATTTTCATCTTGCTTGTTGCGGTAGATCCACTTTGTGCCAATGATATTATGCTTATGAGGATCTGGATGTTTGACCAGCCCAAACATTGTTGAGCTCGAACTAATGTAATTCTTCTTGCATGGCCCAATCCACTCAGTTCGTAAATGCTTCATCTACCTTAGTGGGCTCGGATAGAGACAAAAGCATAGTGCCCACAAAAGTTAGATAAATGTGAAGCTTTTGAGCGTGTGAGAGGACCTGCGCTTCAATGTCATCGATGATCTTGTCAACTTGTACTTCTTTACAACGCGAGGATGAGCTGGTTGTCATCGAGGAATTTGATCATTTTCCTCAAAGACCATTGTCTTCAAAGATTATCTTCAGTGCATCAGTCGACGCTTCTTCACAGATCGAATGAATTCTTCAAGAGATTCTTCAAGAGGAATGACATCCTCGCTTTTGAACTTGATAGATTCCTCAAAGGGTTCATCTAACATGTAGGTAGGTTCTCTTTGCAGCCATTAGTTTCATCGAATCAAGACATCTACAAAGGTCAACAATCTTGTGAAGAGCGATGTTGAAGACTCAGAGGTGTGCGAGTCCTTTCCGTAACCAAGCATAAACTTTCATGTGCTTTCGTGCAAATTTAGAATTGTGATGAGGATCTCTAATCCAGCATTTAGCAATCAAGACTTTGAAATAACTTACATTGGGTTTCTTGTCGGAGGAGTTCATAGGCAGTCTTCTTGAAGAATTTGTGAAGATATACTGTTGATGATGTGGCACGCAGATCAATTGCATCAATCCAAAAACGACTAGGCGCTTTGTATTCATCAAGCATAGTGCGAGCCATCTCAACAAGAGTTCTGTTTGCGCCCACGACGCCATTCGCCGAGGAGTATAGGGAGCAGATAACTCATGAGTAATACCAAGTTCATCAAGATAGGCATCAAGACCGGAATTTTTGAACTCAGCCCATTGTCACTCCCCGATGTGTTTGATCTTCACACCAAAGTTAGTTGAAGCCCTCGAGGAAAATCGCTTGAAGACTTCGCACTTGATTTTTGTAAGTAATAATGTGTACCCATGTGTAACGAGAGTAATCATCAACAATAACAACCATATAGAGATGCATCATTAATGACAAATGAGTAATGATTAGGACCAAAGAGGTCCATGTGAAGCAATTCAAGGACGAGTAGTGGTCATGATAGTCTTCACTGGATGCTTGGCCTGGTCATTTTTCCAGCTTCACAGTCTCGCACAAGTGATCCTTGAGGAATTTGACATTCTCAATGCCAATGACATGCTTCTTCTTTGCAAGTGTGTGTAAATTCCTCATGCCTCAGTGACCAAGTCAGCGATGCCATAACCAGCCTTTCAAGCTTTTGCAAGTAGACACACGGCTGGTTGTGGTCCCAGAGAGAAGTCAACAATATACAAGTCTCCTCTCCTAAAGCCTTCAAGACTTTGGAATTGTCAGCTTCCATAATCACAACACAACGACATTTGCCAAAGATAACTACCATATCAAGATCACAAAGCATTGAGATCTGATATGAGATTGTATCGTAAGGACTCAACAAGCATGACTTTGTCCATGTGTATGTCCTTAGAGATCGCAACCTTACCAAGACCCAATACCTGACTTTTGCCTTTGTCAAAAAGATGATATGCTTAGATGAGACGGTGATAAGGGAGCATCCATCAATAGATTCTTGTCACCAAATATGTGATTTGTACATCCACTATCGAGAACCCACTGCTGGTTTTGAGTTGATCATCCCGCAGATGAATTAGTATAACTTACAATCTCATATACTTCATCGCTGAAGAATATGATATCAAGTTCATCGATGAATTTCATCACCAAGATAATGATAAGCAAGAGGAGGACGGTGAAATGAAAGTTCATTTCATCATGATTAGCATGCGCCCTTTCGTGCATTTTGTCGTGCCCCCAAGAAATTCTTCAGACGCTTAAACACGCCCGAGACCTGACCCGCAGAAGAGGTTAGTTCTTTTCTTCACCACCCACATCTCAAGGTGGCAAAGAATTCATCACTCATGAAAGCACCATATGAGAATGGTGGCATAGAGGCCAATCCATTTCGCTTTCACATAAGAGGGGTTAGGTAAGCATATGAATAAGCGCAGAAATTCTTCGAGGACTTATGAACATATTGGTTTGAAGAATAATGCACATATTCATAGCCCTTAGCTCTACCTCGCTAAACATGTAGTTGTTAGCACGATGATAATCATATGAGGACTTTGATCCTTTGAGGAATTTGGTCCGATGAGGACTTGGATCCATATGAAGAATTTGGTCCATATGAAGAATTTGATCTGGGGTTCCTATTCTTCATGTGTGGTGTCATGAGGACATTCACCAAGACTTTCAAGGCACTTCTTGGGAACCCATTTTCTTCATAGGGGAACCGCTCCTCGCAGCTTAGTGCCAACATATCTAGCAAATACTTCACCATTCTGATTTTTGAACAGTTTATAGTTGAGTCAAATGACTCATCGTAAGAATGAGGAGATTCGCATGTAAAACCAGATAAGTTAGATGGATCAATCGAGGTCCCTTTGCAGAACCCATGATGTTTGGGATACCGCCAAAGCTTCCAATATGTTCCATCAAGATTGAGTTTCTCTCAAAGGCAATACCTCTTTCCTAGGGTTCCTGCTGAGGATCTCGCTTTTAAGCACATCACAAAGAGTCTCGATGCCCTTTGAGGCTTTTGTACATGCTCGTCATGTACAATTCCTTCAACCCCTGCATCGTCAAGGATACTAGCAATGTCCTCAGATGAGGAATTAGTGATAGCAGAGGTGTGAAGAATTTGTAAATCAGTGAAGCATTTGAACATTCTTGTGAAGAATTAGCAGATTCACGCTCAATGCACTTTAAGCATGGAGGAACAAATTCTTCCCCGAGAAGCGCTGATTTGTTGAGCAAGTAATGAATCGCGCCTCCTTCAAGATCTTCATAATTCACTCTTATCTTCTCAAGATCTTGCTTTCTTTGAAGAAATTCATAAGAAAGTTTCTCATGATCGATAAGAGAGTGTTATGATGACCTTGAAGGTTGTCAAACCTAGATCAAGTCTCAAGATTTTCAACAGTGGCTTTAGTGCGATCCATTTCTTCACCTAACATATCATCACTCTTATCTAGCATGTTCTGAACCTTTCCAAGGCATGTTGTTGTTTGTGGCAATGCAAACAAGTTTGGTATAGCTAGGTTCATTGTCATCATCGATCCATCATCATCGATTCACAATACTAAATTCAGATGAGGAACATTCGTTACCTCGACACCCTTTGCCATGAGACATGATGTCAAGATGATGATTCGTTCGAAAGTCTTCGCTTTGAGAGATTCCGAAGTCCTCAAACCAGGATCATGACGGGTCCGATGACCTTCATAGACGCCGGAGATTCGGTCCCAGATAAGCTTCAGACAAAGATGCATAATGCGCCTGAATTCATCCCTCAGATAGGCAAGAACAGATGATATCCTTCGCCATGATATCAAGACGAGTGTACTTATGAATATCATCTGTCATTGCTTTTGCATAGATCAAGAAGACCAATTTCAGTGACCGTCAACATGTCCATTGCCATGAGGCGCTCTCATCATGGCCTTCCACTTGGGATAATCATGACTGGCCAAAGATAGGGCATGTCACTTTCTTCATACCATGTCGATATAACTAAACTCCAGGTGGTTAAACCAAAATCACACGTAACAAGGGAGTACCTCGCTTCCGATACCAATTGAAGAAATTGAACCGAGGAAATTGAGAAAGTCTTCAACAAAGTCTTCAAACACAGATATGAACAAACACTCAACACAAAGAATGATGAAATGAAAGAGTTGAGGAAATAGAACCAGAAGGTTGGTGAAGACAATGATTTGTAGACCAGTTCCCAACTCGCTGTCTCGGGCTTGTAACGTCTGTTGAGCGGCTGAGTATTTAAACTTGAGGACACATGTCCCCGACACCTGGGCCGAGCACGCAGCTCAGACACCAAGTCCTCACCGATTCTCCTTGAACTAAGGTCACATGCACTGGCCCAATCACTCGTGGTAAGTCTTCAGCATTTCCAAACCTTCACAGACTTGGTCACCGGTGATCCACAATTCTCTTGGATGCTCTAGACCATGACGCCTAACCGTCTGGAAGAAGCACAGTCTTCAAAGGTAACAAGGCCGGATCCACGCAGATCAATCTTCTTCAAAGATGCTCAATCACTTTGGGTTTGTAGGGTTTGGTTTTTGGTTTTTCCTCACTTGATGATTTTTGCTCAAAGTCCCTGAGGATGGGTTGCTCTCAAATGACAAGTGTCAAGTTCTTCTCGAGCAGCCAACCAGCTAGTGGTTGTAGGGGGCGGCTATTTATAGCCTAGGGAGCAGCCCGACATGATAAGACATAAATGCCCTTCAATGATATGACCGTTAGGTGGATAAGATATTTTGGGACAGCCACAAGCAAGACAACAACGATCGGAAATTTGAATCTCAAATTCTCGTAGCTATCATGTTCTCATCGTAGGCAATCCGCGACCGGCTAATTCCTAACTCCGCCGAATAAATTCTCAATGTAATGTAAGAACTTCGCTCACATCAAGAAATTGATTGAACTGTGATGAGATTTCCAAAGGCTTCAATCGACCATCGCGAGCACTTCGGCGGAGGTGCTCATTACCCGCCGATGCGGCACTTCAAGACCTCGACGGCGCCTATCCTGTAAGACGCCGACGCCGAGATGTCGGAAGCACGCCGCATCCAGCCTTCGCCGAGGGCGCCAAGAAGCCGCCAAGATGAGACGCCCATCGGAGGCCTACCGTAACGAGATGGACCGCGCCAGGCAGCACGCCGGCCCTCGGGGGCCCACCGCTTCTGGCATCGACCGCGCCGCAGCGGGCTATCACCAACCTGTTCGGGGCAGATTGCCCCACCTGTGCCACGCCAGCGGAAAATATCCGAGCTGACCTGGCGGCAGCAGAAGAGCTGGACAAGTTCGAGGGAGAAAAGCGTCGCCAGATGGCGGAGCGCCAGCCCCAACTTTCTCGACGCGGCCGCCGAAAGCAGACGAGGCCGCTGTCAGACCGAGGCGCCACCGCAAATGACGATTTGCCTCCCCGCCGAGATCAAGGCGCGACATCTCGGACGCCGACCGCGTGGCGCCTGCGGAGGAAGAGACAAGGAGCCGGCTGCCACCGCAGCTGCACTCGCATCACCATTGAGCGCGACCAATGGAACAACGGGATGACTGTCCGCCTCCCCTGCAGGAAAGGCGCGCCCCGCCGCTGATCACTCCGACACTCGGCGCACCGCCTTTGGACACCGAGAGGGAGTCGGAGAGAACGATGCCCGCCACCGGATCACCACCATCTCCACCGATCCCTCGCGCTTAGAAGAAGAAGATGAGCTGGGTCCACCTTGATTTGGCCTCAAGATTCAAGACGCAGCCCTTCCCCAAAGGGTTCACGCCCCAAGAGATACGCCTAAGTACACCGCCCGCGAAGCCGGAGGATTGGCTGGTCGATTACCCACGTACCGCCAAGATCGCTAACGGCAACAAGCGTGTTGTTGTGAAGTACGCCCGCCATGCCTGTGGCACGGCCCGACATGGCTGAACAGCCCAAACCCCGCAAAGATCAACAGCCTGGTCGACTTCACCAAGCCTTCATCCGCAACTTCACAAGCACATACAAGAGGCCAAACCTCGCCAGCTCTCTTTGTGCGCATAAGGCCCCAAAGTGAGTCTACTCGTGATACCTCACACGCTGGGCAATGAGCTCCGCAACCTTATGGCGGCGCACGAGGTGCAGCTATCCAAGATTACCGCCGGTGCCGAGAGGGCACCTCCTCCAAAGACCGACTTCTTTCACGACGCCAGCCGCTAACTCGACGAGCCGCTGATCATAGCAGATAAATATTCCACGGCCGACTCTCCATGAAGGCAGAAATCCAAGTTGATGCATCCGCAAAGTGGCCCTCAGTTCTCGCACTCGCCGCATGACACCACCGGGCGCCAACAACCAAGCCGGATAACACAGCGAAGGCCATGCAGCCGACTTCCACAAGCCGCATGGCGACACACCAAAGACCAAGCAGCCAAGGGCAGCTTCCATCCAAACGCCAAGTGGCGGAAGCCCAATTGGTTACCCGCTCAGTATGAGCGACTTTGACGCGTTCTGCAAGTTCCACAAAGGGCGCGAAGCCGCCCAACCACACCACTGAAGTGCCATTTGCTCACCAGATCGCCAAGGAGACGGCCTTCCTCCGCCGTCATTGGCACCGCCACTTCCTCCCCAAAGCGCCTGCGGTTCGACCACCGAGCCATACAAGACGAGTATCCTGAAGAGCACGGAGCTTACGCTGGTTCACTCAGCCGGGCGACGACAAGCACAGCAGACGGCAAGGACAACAAGAAGTACATGCGGCATCAGAGACCGAGTTCATGCATTGGTCCGAGAAGCAAATCAGCTGAGCAGAGCCACCACCCGGAAGTGATGCCCAATCCTGCCCCACGCCCTGGTTCTCGATGCCACCTTTGCCATCGAGAGGCGAGCTGCTCGCTTCCCGAAGTTCGATAGATGGCGGCAGCAGATCAACATCCTGCATAAGGATACCATGGAGAAGTTAGAATCAAATAAAGGCGCTTCAGCCCAGCCGGACCGCTTCCATGGCATAGTTCCCGGCCTTTCCCGCCACCAATCGCAAGATCTAGATGGACGCCCCGCTTGGAGACAAAGATCACTTCCGAGAGCTAGTCTGGTTTGAGGTGGTGGACCTTGAGAGCCCATACCATGCATCGCTTGGTCGGCCTGCTCTCGCAAGTTCATGGCGGTCCCCACTATGCTTACCTCAAGATGAAGATGCCGAGTTCCAAGGGAATTCTCGACCATAGCAGGGATTACAAGAAGTCGCTCCGCCATGCAGAGAGAAAGCAGCCGGCTGGCCGAGTCCCTTGTGATCGCGGCGAGAAATGGCCTTGACCGAGTTGTATGGCGCATGCGTGCAAGCAGCCGGATATGTCACCCAACCCCAAGGAGTCGGGTCGAGGGCCTGCTCAAGCCGCCAAAGAGACAAAGAAGATACCTTGACCCGAGCACCCGGAGAGGTACGCCATCATAGGTGCGAATCCTCGACAAAGAAATAGGAAGGCAAGCTCATTGATTTCCTCCTGATAATCGGAACATCTTTGCATGGTCACCTAATGACATGCCGTGTTCCACGGATTTCGCAGCAAGTTACATGTCCCGCCTAATGCACAGCCAGCAGTTCTTGTGCCGCTCAAGAAGAGAAGAGAAGAGTCTGGAGAAGAGATAGTTCGCTGCCGCAGCCGGCTTCATCATGGAAGTGTTCTTTCCAGAGTGGCTGGCCAACCCAACCCTTGTGCCGAGAAAACAAGGAGGCAGCGATGTGTATAGATTACACCAGCTTCAACAAAGCCTGGCCTTCAAAGACCCGCCATTTTACCAAGGATCGACTATGATAGACTCTGTACCGGATGCGGCTGTTGAGTTTCTTGATGCATACTTAGGTATCACCGATCAAGTGAACCCGCCAATCAGATTCAAGACCGCCATCACACCATTTAGAGCCTTCACCATTTGACCATGACGCTCGCTTTGAGGAACGCCGGTGCTATGTTTCAACATTGCATGCGTATGCCTCCTCAAACAACTTGCAAAACGCCCATGTTTATGTGGACGATGTTGTGGTGAAGACGAGAAGCGTGACCGCTGCTAGAAGACCTCAAGGAGACCTTGAGAACTTGCGCCGATTTCAAATCAAGCTCAACCCGAGAAATGCGCCTTCGAGTACCAAACCGCCAGCTTCTTGGATTCCCGTCTCAGAGCACGGCATAGAGTGCAGCCCTGTGAAGATCAAGGCCATCGAGGATGAAAGTGCCCACCCGACCGCTAGATGTGTAGGTTCACCTGCTGTTTACGCCCATCACCGTTTCATCACCGGCTGGGAAAGAAGGCTCTTCCTCTGCACTCACCATGAAGAAGACCACTTTTTCGAGTGGAATGACAAGGCGGATGAAGCTTTTCTCCAGCTCAAAAGATGTTGACTACTCCACCGCCCCGGCGCCCGACTTCTAAGGAGCCTATACTCTCTACATCGCCACCACCGAATTTGAGTGGTCAAGATACCATAATGGTAGAGCGCAAGAAGGAGGGCAAGGCACTACCAGTCCGTAGACCGTGTATTACATGAGTGAAGTGTCCGCTTCCAAGCAAAACTACCCCACTACCGTAGGATGTGCTATGGCGCACTTTATGCCAAGAAATTGAAGCCATTTTCAAGAACACCCAATCACCGTGGTCCGCATAGCTCCAATCGGCCGAGATCATTGGAAGCCGGATGCTTCAGTCGTGGCCAAATGGGCCATCGACGGCCCCTACACCATCTACTACCAACCTCGCACCTCCATCAAGTCACAAGTTACCGGCCGACTTCGCCGACCGGGCCGAGACCCAAGACTGGCCGCCAAGGTCTGACTCCACCCATTGGCGGATGCATTTCGATGGTTCCAAGATGCGACCGTTTGGGAGCCGCATCGCCCTCACCTCTCCCAAAGACGCATAAGCTCAGAGATATGTGCAGCAAATCCATTTTGCCGCCTCCAACAACGTCGCTGAATACGAGGCACTCATTCACGGGCTCCGCTTGTTAAAGAACTTCGGCATTCGCCGGATCCTCGTGTTATGGTGACTCGACTTGGTGTTCCAAAGAATGCCAAGGATCGACGCTTAAAGATGCAAACATGGTGAGCTACCGCTTCCGACAAAGAACTCAAAGGGATATTTTGAAGGGTGCGTTTTCCATGTGCCAAGGAATGACAATGAGCAAGCGATGACACTTGGCACCTAATCGGCTCCACCATCAAGCAATACCGACCGACGCCGCTTCTACAACGCCTCAAGCCGCCCCGCAAGCCATCGCCAGAGTCGATTCTATCTTCGTGTCGGCCTCCCAAGCAATCGGATCCGACTTGAGAGCTCCAGAGCGGCACGGGAATTCCGCGGGAGGTCTCGGGCTGCAGCAACAGACCCGCCCTGTGGACTTCGTAACCCAGCCTGGGATCCAGCTGTCAGCCCGGGACTTCAGAGTCTTAATTCGAGGATCTGCAAGCAATCAGCTCTTGACTTCATCAACTCCAAGAAGCGGCAGCGGCAAATGACTCCAACCCGCTGACCTCCCGCCCAACCGCCTTGTGCAAGTAGCAGTCCTAGCAACAAGAAATCGCAGCACCTTCATGAGCCCAGCCCATCCTCAACTTCCCGGTGCACAAAGAGCAGCCGATCGATGAGATCTCGGCTAGGCAAGTGCAACGCCACAGCAAAGATACACCATAGTCAACAGAGAGCTTGTGAGGCGCAGGTCACTAGTGTCTACCAGCATGCGGGAGCCGGAGCAAGGCCAAGCAATCCTCAAAGACATCCATCAAGGGAATGTGGCCACCATGCGCTTCAAGAGCACTTGTCGCCAAAGCTTTCCGCCATGGTTTTTTCGCCGATCGCTTCTAGAAGACACCAAAGACTTGGTCCGTAAATGCAAAGGGTGCCGGTTCCGCTCCAAGCCACATCACCGGCTTCGTGACCCAAGACTATCCCCATTGCTTCAGCTCCTTGTCAGTATGGGGCCCGGACATGGTGGGACCATTCAAGATCGACGAGGTGTTGGGAACGAGTAATTTCAAAAATTCCTACGCACACGCAAGATCATGGTGATGCATAGAAACGAGAGGGAGAGTGTTGTCCACGCACTCGTGAGACCGTAAGGGAAGCGTTATGACAACGCTGTTGATGTAGTCGTACGCCTTCACGATCCGACCGATCCAAGTACCGAACGCACGGCACCTCCGAAGTTCAAAGACACGCTCAGCTCGATGAAGATCCCCGACCGATCCAGCAGGTGTCGGGATGAGTTCCACAAGACGACGGCGGGCAGGACGATGATGATGTTCTACCGATGCATGGCTTCGCCTAAGCACCGCAACGATATGACCGAGGTGGAATATGGTGGAGGGGGGCACCGACACGCTAAGAGATCCAAGGATCAATTGTTGTTGTGTTTAGAGGTGCCCCCCCCCCAGATATAAAGGAGCAGGGGGAGGGCGGCCGCCTAGGACGGGCGCTAAGGGAGTCCTACTCCCACCGAGTAGGACTCCTCCTTCCTTGTTGGAGTAGGAGAAGGGAAAGAGGGGAGAGGAAGAAGGAAAGGGGTTGCGCCCTGTCCAATTCGACCAGAGGGGGGCGAGGCTCCTTCCTTTGGCCTCTCTCTCTATTCCCTGTATGGCCCAATAAGGCCCATATACTCTCCTAATTCCTATAACTCTTCAGACTCAAAATACCCAATCACTGAACCTTCCAAGTCCGAATATAGTCATCCAATATATCGATCTTTACATCTCGACCATTTCGAGACTCGCCATGTCCCCGATCTCATCCGGACTAACTCCTTCGGTACATCAAAACTCATAAACTCATAATATAACTATCATCAAAACCTTGCTGCATGGGATTCCTACGGGTTCGAGAACTATGTAGACATGACCTAGAACTGTTTCCGTCAATAACCAATAGCGGAACCCGGATGCTCATATTGGTCCTACATATTCTACGAAGATCTTTATCGGTTAAACCGCATAACAACATAATGTTGTTCCTTTGTCATCGGTATGTTACTTGCCCGAGATTCGATCGCTTCAGATCCAATACCTAGTTCAATCTCGCATCGGCAAGTAAAAATCTTTACTTGTTCCAGAATGCATCATTCCGAACCAATTCATTGGCCACATTGTTTGCAAGGCTTATAGTGATGTGCATTACCGAGAGGGCCCAGATACCTCTCCGACAATCAAGTGACAA
Source organism: Aegilops longissima (assembly GCA_021605205.1). Taxonomy (NCBI): domain Eukaryota; kingdom Viridiplantae; phylum Streptophyta; class Magnoliopsida; order Poales; family Poaceae; genus Aegilops; species Aegilops longissima. The sequence continues at coordinate 7,343 of JAHIAM010002067.1, read as the reverse complement.
AACCTAATCTTGAAATACCAACCCAACATGTACCTTCGGAGACACCAGAGAGCACCTTTATAATCACCCAGCATGCTAGACGCTTGGTAGCACACAAAGTGTTCCTCCGTAAACGGGAGTTGCATAATCTCATAGTTGTAGGAACTTTGTATAAGTCATGAAGAAAGCAATAGCAACATACTAAACGATCAAGTGCTAGGCTAACGGATTGGGTCAAGTCAATCACATCATTCTCCCAATGATGTGATCCCGTTAATCAAATGACAACACATGTCTATGGTTAGGAAACATAACCATCTTTGATTAATGAGCTAGTCAAGTAGAGGCATACTAGTGACATTATGTTTGTCTATGTATTCACACATGTATCATGTTTCCGGTAATACAATTCTAGCATGAATAATAAACATTTATCATGATATGAGGAAATAAATAATAACTTTATTATTGCCTCTAGGCATATTTCCTTCAGCCTCCCACTTGCACTAGAGTCAATAATCTAGTTCACATCGCCATGTGATTTAACACCAATATTCACATCCAGATGTCATTAATACCCATAGTTCACATCATCATATGATCAACACCCAAAGGGTTTACTAGAGTCAATAATCTAGTTCACATCGCTATGTGATTAACACCCAAAGAGTACTAAGGTATGATCATGTTTTGCTCGTGAGAGAAGCTTAGTCAACGGTCTCGTCACATCTTCAGAGTATGTATTTTGCAAATATTCTATGTCTACAATGCTCGCACGGAGCTTCTAGCTAATTGCTCCCACTTTCAATATATATCCAGATTGAGACTTAGAGTCATCTGGATCAGCCAAAACTTGTATGGACGTAACCCTTACGCATAACCTTTTGTCACCTCCAAAATCGAGAAACATATCCTTATTCACACTAAGGATAATTTGACCAATGTCCAAAGGATCTACTCCTAGATCACAATTGTACCCCTTGCCAAACCAGGCAGAGTATACAATAGGTCTGGTCCATAGCATGGCATACTTTATAGAACCTATGATCGATGCATAGAGAATGACTTTCATTCTTTCTATTTTCTCGCCGTGGTCGGGATTTGAGTCTTATTCAATTTCATACCTTGCAACATGTGCAAGAACTTTTCTTTGACTGCTCCATTTTGAACTACTTCAAAATCATGTCAAGGTATGTACTCATTGAAAAATCTTATCAAGCCGCCTTGATCTATCTCTATAGATCTTGATGCTCAACGGTAAGCAACTTCACCGAGGTCTTTCTTTGAAAAACTCTTATTCAAGTATCCTTTATGTGTCCTTAATTTCTATATCATTTCCAATCAACAATATGTCATCCACATATAATATTAGAAATGCTACAGTAGCTCCCACTAACTTTCTTGTAAATACAAGCTTCTCCAAAAGTCTCAGATAAAACCATATGCTTTGATCAACTCATCAATCATATATTCCAACTCCGAGATGCTTGCACCAAGTCCATAGATGGATCGATGGAACTTGCACATTTTGTTAGCACCTTTAGGATTGATTAAACCTTATGGTTGCATCATATGCAACTCTTCTTTAATAAATCCATTATGGAATGCAGTTTTGACATCCATTTGCCAAATTTTATAAATGTGGCAATTGCTAACATGATTCGGACAGACTTTTAAGCATCGACACGAGTGAGAAAATCTCATTGTATTCAACACTTTGAACTTTGTCAAAACCTTTTCGACAAGTCTAGCTTTGTAGATAGTAACACTATATCGTCCCGCCTTCCTCTTGAAGATCCATTTATTTTCTATGGCTTGCCGATCATCGGGCAAGTCAATCAAAGTCCACACTTTGTTCTCATACATGGATCCCATCTCGATTTCATGGCCTTAAGCCATTTCGCTGAATCGGGCTCATCATCGCTTCTCATAGTTCGAGGTTTGCCATGGTCAAGTAACATGACCTCCGTAATAGGATTACCGTATTCACTAAAGCGGATCTTACTCGGTGCGGATCTTACTGTTGACCTACGAGGTTCGGTAGTAACTTGATTTGAAGTTACATGATCATCATCATTAGCTTCCTCACTAATTGGTGTAGGAATCACAGAACAGATTTCGTGATGAACTACTTTCCAACAAGGAGTAGGTACAATTACCTCATCAAGTTCTACTTTCCTCCCACTCACTTCTTTCGAGAGAAACTCCTTCTAGAAAGGATCCATATTAGCAACAAAGATCTTGCCTTCGGATATGTGATAGAAGGTGTACCCAATAGTCTCTTTTGGGTATTCTATGAAGACGCATCTCCGATTTGGGTTTGAGCTCATCATGCTGAAACTTTTTCACATAAGCATCGCAACCCCAAACTATAAGAAACGATAGCTTAGGTTTATTGCTAAACCATAGTTCATACGGTGTTGTCTCAACGGATTTAGATGGTGCCCTATTTAACGTGAATGCAGCTGTCTCTAATGCATAACTCCAAAATGATAGTGGTAAACTGACAAGAGACATCATACATCGCACCATATCGAATAGAGTGCGGTTACGACGTTCGGACACACCATAATGTTGTGGTGTTCTGGCATGCCACCGTGAAACTATTCCACATTGTTTTATATGAAGGCCAAACTCATAACTCAAATGTTCTCTCCATGATCAGATCAGAGAAACTTTATTTTCTTGTTATGATGATTCTCCACTTCACTCAATTTCTTTTGAACTTTTCAAATGTTTCGATTTAGGTGTTTCATTAAGTAGATATACCCATATCTACTCAAATCATTTGTGAAGGTCGAAAATAACGATACCCGCCATGCAGCCTTAATACTCATTGGTCTCGCATACATCAAGATGTATTATTTCCAATAAGTCAAGAGCTCGCTCCATTGTTCCGGGAACGGAGTTTTAGTCATCTTGCCCAAAAGGCACGGTTCGTAAGCATCAAATGATTCATAACCAAGTGATTCAAGATCCATCTTTATGGAGTTTCTTCATGCGCTTTACACCGATATGACTCAAAAGCAAGGCTACAAATAAGTTGCACTATCATTATTAACTTTGCATCTTTTGGCATCAATATTATGAATATGTGTATCACTACGATCGAGATCCAACAAACTATTTTCATTGGGTGTATGATCATTTGAAGGTTTTATTCATGTAAATGTAACAAGAATTATTCTCGATTTTAAATGAATAATCAGATTGGTAATAAACATGATCAAATCATATTCATGCTCTACGAAATGCCAAATAACATTTATTTAGGTTTAACACTAATCCCAAAGTATAGGGAGGTGTTGATGATGATCATATCAATCTTGGAACTACTTCCAACACTCATCGCACTTCCCTTCAACTAGTCTCTGCTTATTTTGTAACTCCTTGTTTCGAGTTACTAATCTTAGCAACCGAACAAGTATCAAATACTGTGGGCTACTATAAACACTAGTAAGGCACACATCAATAACCTGATATCAAATATACCCTTGTTCACTTTGCCATCCTTCTTATCCACCAAATATTCTGTGGCATTTCCGCTCAAAGGACCATTTCTTTGCAAAGTAAGCACTCGCCAGTGCTTTGGCCCAGCTTTTGGTCTTCTTCACAGGAGTGACAACTTGTTTGCCATTCTACTTGAAGTTTCCCATTCTTTCCCTTTGCCTCTTTCTTGAAACTAGTGGTCTTGTCAATCATCAACACTTGATGCTCTTTCTTGATTTCTACCTTCCCGATTTCAACATCACGTAAGAGCTTGGGAATCGCTCGCCATCCCTTGATACTATAGTTCATCACGGTTCTAGTAACTTAGTGATGGTGACTAGAGAATTATGTCAATCACTATCTTATCTCGAAGATTAACTCCCACTTGATTCAAGCTGATTGAAGTACCTGCATAATCTCGAGCACATGCTCACTAGTTGAGCGATTCTCCTCCATCTTTTAGCTATAGAACTTGTTGGAGACTTCATCTCCTCAACTCGGTATTTGCTTGAAATATTAACTTCAATTCTTGGAACATCTCATATGGCCCATGACGCTCAAAACGCCTTTGAAGTCCCGATTCTAAGCCATTACATGGTGCACTAAACTATCAAGTAGTCATCATTTTGAGCTAGCCAAACGCTCATAACGCCTCCATCCGCTTCCCTGCAATAGGTTTGTCACCTAGTGGTGCATCAAGGACAAAATTCTTCTATGCAAGAATGAGGATAAACTCAGATCACGGATCCAATCCGCATCATCGCTACTAACATCTTTTCAACACAGCTTTCTAGGAACATATCAAAATAAACATATGAAAGCAACAACGCCGACTCTATTGATCTACAACATAATTTGCAAAATACTACCAGACTAAGTTCATGATAAATTTAAGTTCAATTAAACATATTACTTAAGAACTCCCACTTAGAAAGACATCCTCTAATCCTCTAAGTGATCACGTGATCCAAATCAACTAAACCATAACCGATCATCACGTGAAATGGAGTAGCTTTCAATGGTGAACATCATTATGTTGATCATATCTATTATATGATTCACGCCACCTTTTCGTCTCCGTGTTCCGAGGCCATATCTGCATATGCTAGGCTCTCGCAAGTTTAACTCGAGTATTCCGCAGCAAAACCGCTTGCACCCGCTGTAGATGGACGAGAGCTTATCACACCGATCATCATCGTGGTGTCCGGGCACGATTTAACTTTGGCAACGGTGCATACTGTGGAGAACACTTTGATAATTAGTGAGAGATCATCTTAAAATGCTACCGCAATCAAAGCAAGATAAGATGCATAAAAGATAAACATCACATGCAATCAATATAAGTGATATGATATGGCCATCATCATCTTGTGCTTGTGATTCCATCTCCAAGCACCGCCGTGATCACCATCGCCACCGGGCGCCGACACCTGATCTCCATCGAGCATCGCTGTCGCCTCGCCAATCTTATGCTTCTACGACTATCGCTGCCGCTTAGTGATAAAGTAATGCATTATGTATGCATTGCATTGCATACAATAAAGCAACAACCATATGGTTCTCGCCAGCTGTCGATAACTCTCTTACAAAACATGATCATCTCATACAATAAAATTTAGCATCATGTCTTGACCATATCACATCACAACATGCCCTGCAAAAACAAGTTAGACGCCCTCTACTTTGTTGTTGCAAGTTTTACGTGGCTGCTACGGGCTTAGCAAGAACCATTCTTACCTACGCATCAAAACCACAATGATAGTTTGTCAAGTTGGTGTTGTTTTAACCTTCGCAAGGACCGGTGTAGCCACACTTGGTTCAACTAAAGTTGGAGAAACCGACACCCGCCAGCCACCTATGTGCAAAGCACGCCAAGAGAACCAGTCTCGCGTAAGCGACGCTGTAATGTCGGTCCGGCCGCCTCATCCAACAATACCGCTGAACCAAAGTATGACATGCCGGTAAGCAATATGACTTATATCGCCCACAACTCAATTGTGTTCTACTGTGCATATGACATCTACGATAAACCTCGGCTCGGATGCCACTCGCTTGGGGAACGAGTAATTTCAAAAAATTTCCACGCACACGCAAGATCATGGTGATGCATAGCAACGAGAGGGAGAGTGTTGTCCACGCACTGTGAGACCGTGAAGCGGAAGCGCGCTATGACAACGCTGTTGATGTAGTCGCACGCCTTCATGATCCGACCGATCCAAGTACCAACGCACGCACCTCCGAAGTTCAGCACACGCTCAGCTCGATGACAACCCCCGACCGATCCAGAAGGTGTCGGGATGAGTTCCACAAGACGACGGCGTGGGGACGATGATGATGTTCTATCGATGCATGGCTTCGCCTAAGCACCGCAACGACATGACCGAGGTGGAATATGGTGGAGGGGGCACCAGACACGCTAAGAGATCCAAGGATCAATTGTTGTTGTGTTTCAGAGGTGCCCCTGCCTCGTGAGCATAAAGGAGAGGAGGGGCGGCCCGCCTAGGAGGGGCGCGCTAAGGGGAGTCCTACTCCACCGAGTAGGACTCCTCCTTCCTTGTTGGAGTAGGAGAAGGGAAAGAGGGGAGAGGAAGAGGAAAAGGCTGCGCCTTGTCCAATTCGACCAGAGGGGGGGCCAGGCCTTCCATTTGGCCTCTCCTCTATTCCCCGATGGCCCAATAAGGCCCATATATCTCTTGCTAATTCCTCATAACTCTTCTATCCAAAAATACCCAATCACTCGGAACCTTTCCAAGTCCGAATATAGTCATCCAATATATCGATCTTTACATCTCGACCATTTCGAGACTCGCCATGTCCCTGATCTCATCCGGACTCAACTCCTTCGTACATCAAAACTCATAAACTCATAATATAACTATCATCAAAACCTTAAGCAAGGGACTCCACGGGTTCGAGAACTATGTAGACATGACCTAGAACTGTTTCCGTCAATAACCAATAGCGAAACCTCGATGCTCATATTGGTTCTACATATTCTACGAAGATCTTTATCGGTCAAACCGCATAACAACATACGTTGTTCCCTTTGTCATCGTATACATTTGCCCGAGATTCGATCGTCAGTATCCAATACCTAGTTCAATCTCATTACCGCAAGTCTTTACTCGCTCCGAATGCATCATTCCGAACTAACTCATTGGCCACATTGCTTGCAAGGCTTATAGTGATGTGCATTACCGAGAGGGCCCAGATACCTCTCCAACAATCGGAGGACAAAACCTAATCTTGAAATACGCCAACCCAACATGTACCTTCGAGACACCTATAGAGCACCTTTATAATCACCCATTTACGCTAGACGCTTGGTAGCACACAAAGTGGTCCTCCGTAAACGGGAGTTGCATAATCTCAGTGTTGTAGGAACATGTATAAGTCATGAAGAAAGCAATAGCAACATACTAAACGCATCAAGTGCTAGGCTAACGAATGGGTCAAGTCAATCACACCATTCTCCTAATGATGTGATCCCGTTAATCAAATGACAATACATGTCTATGGTTAGGAAACATAACCATCTTTGATTAATGAGCTAGTCAAGTAGAGGCATACTAGTGACATTATGTTTGTCTATGTATTCACACATGTATCATGTTTCCGGTAATACAATTCTAGCATGAATAATAAACATTTATCATGATATGAGGAAATAAATAATAACTTTATTATTGCCTCTAGGGCATATTTCCTTCACGAGGTGGCATGACTCATCTGCTTGTCGCAGTAGACAAGTTCACCAACTGGATAGAAGCAAAACCAATCAAGAAGCTGAACGGTCCGACTGCTGTGACTTTTGTTTCCGATATCACCATCCGGCATGGCATACCACAAAGATCATCACCGACAATGGTACAAAC